>PVJS01042274.1:0-17587 GCA_004027185.1 Glis glis | reverse complement strand
ACCAAAAAAAAAAAAAAAAAAAAAGATGGCATTCTCAATACACACACAGACCAAGATGGCTTCCTGTTCAGCATTTCTTTTTTTGTTTTTGCAGTACTGGGGATTGAACCCAGGGGCATTCTACCTCCGAGCTACACCCCCACCCTATTTTTTATTCTTTATCTTGAAACAGGGTCTCACTAAGTTGTGGAGGGCCTCACTAAGTAGCTGAGGCTGGCCACAAACCTGGATCCTCCTTGTCTCAGCCTCCCAAGTACTGGGATTACAAGCGTGCGCCACCACGCCCGGCTTCTGTTCAGCATTTCACTGATACTGCTAGAACCCTCAAGATGGGGTGAGGGAGACAGGAAAACGGGAAGAAGCTGCTCGGACCAGATGCCCCAATTTCCGGAAGGCCGTGGAGAGGCGAGGCCGGCAGTGAGCATTCCACTGGACCCCCCAGCGCCGCACCTGCCAGGTGTTCTGGGTCCGCAGGACTCCAGTCCACCCAGTTAGGAGGCGGTGACAGCGAGGTGTTGGCTGCCCGGAGTGCCCGCCAGCAAGTGGTTAAGACTTGGGCATCGGGTCAGGAATCCTGAGTTCAAATCCCAGGTCTGAGCCGGGCATGGCGGCGCATGCTTGTAATCCCAGTACTTGGAAGGCTCCCACAGGAGGATCGCAGGCTCGTGGCCAGCCTCAGCTACTTAGTGAGGCCCTCTGCAACTTAGTGAGACCCTGTTTCCAAATAAAGAATAAAAAATAGGGCTGAGGTGTAGCTTGGAGGTAGAATTCCCCTGGGTTCAATCCCCAGTACCGCCAAAAAACAAAAACAAAAACAACAAAAACAAAAAACAAAAAACAAATCCTGGGTCTGATGAGTGTGGCCTTGGGTAAGTCACTTAACTCTTGGAGCCTCTGTTTCCTCCAGGAGGCAGGATTAGCAGAATCCTCGTCAGTAGCCCAGGCAGTAGGGTTAGCAGAAGCGGTGGAGTCGTCCCTGGGGGTGTGCGAGGACAGCTCCCCCACACCTCGGTGTTCCCCTGGCTGTACTGATGTGCTGTCCTCCCTGTCTGCATCTGTCCTTTCTGCAGTGCAACCCAGTCTTCATCTCCCCTGACACATGTCACTGGCTCAGCACGTGACAGCTGAGGGCGCAGTGCCAGGGACAGGCCCTCCTGCACCAGGGGCCATGCCTGCTGATGTGCTCGCCACCCACCCCATGCCCCTGTGTTCCTAGAGTCCCCAAGTCCCTGAGCGAGCCTGACACAGAGTCCCAGCAAAGGTACTGGATCGGGCGGTTGCTGTCGTCATTAACAAACACCAGCACCTGATGTTGGTTGAGTGACGATTATGTGTCATTTCATCCTGTCTACGTCCTTGTGAGATGGAAGCTAGCGGTTTCCCACTTCGTGGAGCCTGCCTGCCCGGAGCCCAGGAGGGGGGCAGACACCCCCGGACCCAGCAGGATCTCCACCATCAGCGCGGTGCTAGAGCCGGGTCCCTGAGGGATCGAACATTCTGGGGCTTTCTATTTTGGTCTCCTGGTGTAAGTCAAGTGCCGCTTTTGTCTCCTGCTTCCCTCTCGGCCCACTCGCAGCCTTGGTGTGGAATGAATCTCCCCGCTCCCGCAGACCCACAAAACAAGCAGCCTTCCAGGCGGGGGGGGGGGAGGCGAAGGAGGGAAGCCGAGGGTTCCGAGACAGGTGTCCTTGCTCCGTTGATCTGGCCCTGAACCTGCGGGCTGCTCGGCACGCAGAGGGCCATGGCCGAGCTTTGTAGCCAAGGGAGACCTGCAAAGAATGAGCCCGCACTTGAGATCCCACAGAAGGGCATTGCAAGGTCAGACGGCCACGGCCACGGTGCGGCGGGTGGTGCTCATCCTCAGCCTCCTGCTTCCGTTCTGCATTTTTTTTTTTTTTTGCAGTACTGGGGATTGAACCCAGGGGCATTCTACCTCCGAGCTACACCCCAGCCCTATTTTTATTCTTTAGTTTTGAAACAGGGAGGGTCTCACTAAATTGCGGAGGGCCTCACTGAGTACTTAGCTGAGGCTGGCTGCGAACCCGGATCCTCCTGTCTCAGCCTCCCAGTACTGGGATTACAAGCCTGCGCTGCCACGCCTTGGCCCCATTCTGCATTTTCTGTCCAAGTTCAGGTCATGTGGTACAGCATGCTCCAGCAAACGGGTCCCAAGAGTTGTCCACAGCCCGCGCCCTCCCACAGCCCGGGCCTGCGAGGGTCTGCGCCTGGAGCCTCAGGTCAGGTGTCCAGACGCACATGGAGCCCTTGGAAGAGATGGAAGGACCTTTGGACTCCTGAGTTTAGCAATTTTAGGATAAATGTATTTTATTGTCCGTCTACCAGTTTTTTTTTTTTTTTGGTGGCACTGGGAATTGAACCCAGAGGCATTCTACCTCCGAGCTACACCCCCAGCCCGATTTTATTTCTTATGTGGAAACAGGGTCTCACTAAGTTGTGGAGGGTCTCACTAAGTTGCTCAGGCTGGCTTTGAACCTGCGATCCTCTTGTCTCAGCCTCCCAAGTACTGGGATTACAAGTGTGCGCTGCCACACCCGGCTAGTCTACACATTCTTTTTTTTTTGTGTGTGTGGTACTTGGAATTGAACCCAGAGGCATTCTATCTCCAAGTTAGACCCCCAGACTGAATTTATTTCTTATTTGGAAACAGAGTCTCACTAGGTTGCTGAGAGCTTCACTAAGTTGCTGAAGCTGTCCTTGAACCTGCAATTCTCTTGTCTCAGCCTCCAAGTACTGGGGTTACAAGTGTATGTCACCATGCCCTGCCAGGTGACCTGCCTTAAATAAGATAATTCATTAATTAATCATCTATGTGTAAAGGCCTCCCAAAAGAGAATTGCAGGGTCCAGAGCACCTACCACACAGGGACCTCACCCCATGGTAGTGACAAGTGTCATTCACTAGGATTTGCAGCTGACTGGCGAGCCGGGCTGCAGAGCCTTTAGCTGGGTGGGACCACATGGTACCTTCGGCTGCGAAGTCACAGACAAGGGCTGCTGTCTCATGTCCCACGAGGTGGCAGAGGCCGAGCACAGCTGGCAGCGCAGCTCACAGCAGCCAGGAACGCTGCTCCGTTCAACCCCTACCAGGGTCCTAACTGATGCCGGGACCTGCCTACGAGATGCCCCAGAAACGCCGTCGGACAAGTGCCACAGCGGCACTGCCTTCACCGGTGGGGTCTGGTGGTGAGAACAGGCTCAGACATAAAATTATGACAGTGTGGTGGGTATTAGGGGGCACACAGGGCTGTGGGGGTGTCCTACAGGGGTGGCCCGCTAGTCTGGGGAAACCAGGAAGCTTTATCTAACCTGAGATCTCAAGTTGGGGCTGGATAGGTCACACGGGGATGGGCTGGGAGCTGAGAGGGAGGGGACACTGGAAGAGAGTCCCCGGCAGAGGGATCAGCTCGTGCAGGAGGGAGGCAGGTGTTATAGTTAGATATAAAATGTCCCCTAAAGAGCTCATTTATTAATATTCAGGGTTGATACAGTTGAGTCATGGGGGTTGTAATCCCAGCAGTGGATAATAAATTCATTGTAATAGAGCCGGGCGTGGTGGCGCACGCTTGTAATCCCAGTACTTGGGAGACTGAGACTGGAGGATCCGGGTTCACGGCCAGCCTCAGCTACTTGGTGAGGCCTCTGCAACTTAGTGAGACCCTGTTTCAAAATAAAGAATAAAAAATAGGGCTGGGGGTGTAGCTCGGAGGTAGAATGCCCCTGCGTTCAATCCCCAGTACCGCCAAAAAAAAAAACAAAACTCATTGTAATAGATTTACTTGGGTGGTACCTGGTGGGTTGGTAGGGTGTGGCTGGAGGAGATGGGTCCCTGGGGGTGCGGCCTTGAGGATTACATATAGTTCCTCCTCCCCCTGCTGTCTCTCTCTCTCTCTCTCTCTCTCTCTCTCTCTCTCTCTCGTTTCTGGCCGCCATGATGTGAGGAGCACAGCCCATGTGCTCTCCCTTTCTCTGCCTCCCGCCGCCATGCCCTGAGATCTGCGGTCCCCGGCCTCACATGGACTGAGCCCGAAACTGTAAGAAAATAAATCTTCTTTTCTCTAAGCTACGTGGCCAGGTGTTTAGATTATGGCTGTGAGCGCTGACCGGAACAGCAGGCAAGCTTGAGAAGCTGAGTGCGGTTTCCTAGGTCTGCCGGGACAATGTGCCGCAAACAGGGTGGTGTAGAACAAGAGAGAGTTCCTCCCTTGCTGTTCAGGAGGCTGCAAGTCTGGAATCGAGGTGTTGGCAGGGCCCTTCTCCCTCTAGGGAGGAGAATCCTTCACGGCCTCTTCCAACTCCTGGGAGCTGCCGACTGTCCCTGGCACGCCTCAGCCTGTGGCTGCACCACCCCAGTCTATGCCTCGGTGGTTACATGGCCTCTCCCTGGGTCCTCCGTGGTCCAGGACATCAGGTCTTGGATTAGAGCTCACTCTAACGCAGCCAGATCCCAGTCTACCTCGACTAGTTACATCTACAAAGGTCTTGTTTCCAATAAGGTCACATTCTGAAGTTCCAGACACACACATGTTTTAGGGGACACCATTAGATCCAGTGCAGGTAGGATAGCTGCAGAGAAGGGGCGGGCGGCCCTGGAAGGGACTGTTATCATTCAGAGAGGAGACCGGCCACCTCTCTTGCTTGGGGGCTCCCTGGAAAGAAGAAGGGCTTTGCCTGTCTCAGCTCCTGGGCCCCCGCACCTGGAAAAGGCCGGCAGATGGCAGAGGTGGTGAAGAAGGAGGCCAGAAGGCAGGGTGCAAAGCTCTTGTTTTAAAATACACCAAATCAGAGAGATCTGTCTTCCCTGCTAAGCAGATGTGTTGTAGATTCTATTAAAAGCACAAACGAACTTTAGAAGACAGGTCCTAATAAGCAATTCTAATTATCATCTTCATTAGCTTCTCCAGTCCCAGGGCGGTCTATTTTCATATTGGGAGGGAGAGGCCGCATCCACAACTCTCTGGAAAAGTCTATTCCTCTTGGCACCTCCAGACACGGTGGAGGTGTTGAGAAAGGCAGTCCTGGCCTTGGGCAGGGAGCAGAGGTAGAGGGCTGCCCACCCTGCCCCCCACATCTTTGTATTGGATGTTGACTAGCTACTTCCTTTTGCACGTGTCAATACGTTTTGGAGGGAGGAGGATCTGGTTGAAGAAATAACACTTGGGGTTTGTCATTTAATCCAACAAGTGATATGTTCTGGTGTGCCTACGGCGCTGGCCCATGAATAGCAGGTGTAATGGGTGTTTTGGGTGTTCCCATGGCGGGGCCTGGCGTGGGCCTTTCTACGTAGAAATTCACTGCATCTCACAACATCACGACCCCCTTGCAGGTGGGGCACGATTATTATCCCATTTCACACTTAGGAAGAGGGAAGCCTGGAGAGGGGAAGCCACAGCCAGAAAGAGGTGCAGCTGATCTGTGGCCCTGGGCGATCTGAATCCAGGGCCCGGCCTTTGGACGCAATGCCATGCTGCCTGTCAGATGCTGCCAGATGCCCTGGGAGGTAAGAAGCTATGCTCTAAGGCTGCCTGCCTCTGCCCCCCTTTCAACTTCAAGGTTTAGGTCTGTGCGCCACCCACCCTCATGCCCCGCTAGGACTTGGGTGTGTCCCCCAAATGCTCATGTGTTGGGCACTTAACCCCCCAATTCATATGTTAGTGGTATTTGGCATGGGGCCTGTCAGAGGTAATTAGGATTAGATGAGGTCATGAGGGTGGAGTTCCATGGAGGCACTAGGGGGTTTAAGCCTTTTTTTCTTTTGGTACTGGGGATTGAATCCAGGGGCATTCTACCTCTGAGCTACACCCCCAGCCCTATTTTTTATTCTTTATTTTGAAACAGGGTCTTGCTAAGTTGCAGAGGGCCTCGCTAAGTAGCTGAGGCTGGCTGCAAACCCGGATCCTCCTGTCTCAGCCTCCCAAATACTGGGATTACAAGCGTGTGCCACCACAGCCAGCCATTTTTTTTTAATCTTGAAACAGGGTGTAAGTTGCTGAGGCCGGCCTCGGACCTGGGATCCTCCTGTCTCAGCCTCTCGAGTACTGAGATTACAGGCATGTGCCGCCATGCCCGGCTTCTATTCTTTATAAATGACCCTGTCTCAGTCATTCTGTGATAGCAGCACAAAGCAGACTAGGACACTCATCCTGATATAACCGGAACCATGGGAGCCTGTATGTAACCAAAGACCAAACCTCAGCTCCGTCCCTTCCTGGCTGGGTGGTGATCTACCTTCTCGTTCCTCACCTGTTAAATGGGCACAACACAGTGCTGTCTCAGGATTGCCATTGGATTCAACTGTACGCAGGAGCGACAATACCAGTCATCAGCAACTGATAAGGCCCCTGCAGCGTGCCAGGGATCAGTAACCAGCGAAGTCGGCCCTGTGTCCTGGTTTGCAAAGCCGAGTCCATTCTGGATCCCAAGCGAGGGACTCAGACGGGGCCAGTGCATTATGCCACACAGCAGATGGTGACTCCCATATTATCAGCGCTGCGTTTTTACTGACCCGAAGCGCCCCAGTGGCTGTGTGTCAAAACCGCTGCTCACTTCCTAGGTCCCCTCTGGATGCTGATTTTAAAGATTAGTTTAAACTGTCTTCACACCCTGCTGGTTTGGGCTGTTGTCAATAGGGAGCCGCCCCTGACGTGACTAATCTCTCTCTGTCCCCCGGCTGGGGGTTTGGAAGGCACCCCTGGCAAAAATCAATCCAAAGCAATTAAACCCCTACCAGGTCTGATTGGAACTGGAGCTGGATTGATCCAAAGTACATTAGGCCGGGAGGCCCTGGACGGGCTCAGCCCGGTACACCCCGAGAGAGCCAGGTGCCTCTGCTCAGCTCCAACGCCCCCATGTACAGCACCCCCAAACCTCTCCTGCGTAAGGCCTTCTGCAGACAGACAGCAAGGGGTTAGTCACGTCCTCTTCTGGGTCACCTGACACCTGGTTCACATGTTAATCACTGCAAGTGTTGGATTTTAATTAGGATTTCGGATCTGTGCAGGTCTCACTCTATTGTTAGATCCTTGAGAGGGGGAAGTGTTTCCTGTTCGTGTTTACACCCTCTCCTTTCCTGTGCCCAGCACACACTGTCAGTCAGGATTGTGTGTGTGTGTGTGTGTGTGTGTGTGTGTGTATGTGGTACTGGGGATTGAACCCAGGGGCATTCTACCTCCAGGCTACACCCCCAGCCCTATTTTATTTTTATTTTGGAACAGGGTCTTGCTAGGTTGATGAGAGTCTCACTACTTGCTGAGGCTGTCCTTGAACCTGCAATCCTCCTGTCTCAGCCCCCAAGTACTGGGATTATAAACATGCGCCACCACATCCGGCTCATCAGTCAGGATTTTTAACTACACATGATCCACAACCCAACCTGAACTGGTTTAAACAAAAATTATCGGCTCACGTAACTGCAGAGTCCAGGGGCAGTTCTGCATTTAGATAGAGCTTGGCCGAGGATTCCAAAGGATGCTATCAGCTGCCTGCTTCTCCCTCGCACCATTCCCTGGCTCCCCTCGGTCTGCGTTCATTCCCTGCTCAGATGGAATCTCTCCTCCGGGTGACAAGATGGCTGCCAGCAGCCTCAGCTGCACCTTCTTTCTTTCTTTTTTTTTTTTTTTGTGGTACCGGGGATTGAACCCAGGGGCATTCTACCTCTGCGCTACACCCCTGGCCCTATTTTTTATACTTTATTTTGAAACCGGGTCTCATGAAGTTGCGGAGGCCTCACTAAGTAGAGAGAGAGAGACAGGGAGAGAGGGAGAGAGAGAGAGCTGAGGCTGGCCACGAACCCGGATCCTCCAGTCTCTGCCTCCCAAAGTACTGGGATTACAAGCGTGCGCCACCACGCCGGGCTCAGCCGCACCTTCTTTCTTAAGTTTGATGTGTAAGCATGCCATTTCTCGTTCACGGGTCTCAGTAAACATGGCATTGTGTCTCTGCTTGGGTCAAGCGCGTGCCTCGAGCCCATCAGTGTCGCCCGGAGATGATAATGCTCAGGATTCACGCCGCATGCCTCCCCCTGGAACGAGCCCCGCCTGAACTCAGTGGCTTGAGCATGGGGAGGGGTCATTCCCTGGAAGGACACTGGGCACAAAACAGCAGAGGGTCCCTGTAGCACGGAACGAGTGAGTAGCATGGGGGGGATCGGACCCATTATCAGAATTCCTTTTGACTCAAGAAGAGTAAGAGCTCATTGCTGCTCCTGCATCTGCTATTCCTGTTATTCTGGGGACACAGATTCTGTCTTGGGGTGCTCACTTTCCTTCTCGCCGGTGGGGTGTTGCAAATCACAAACTAGAGCAAGGGAACGGCGTGCAGGCGAAGCCACCCTCTAAGCAACTTGAACCTGACAGGAACCGCTGTCTTCATGACCAAGGGCACTGCCCAAACGCACGCAGATTCTTAATGAACTTGTTCCAGCTCATTCCAGTCATTTATTTTATTTATTTGTTTATTTATTATTTATTTATTTATTTATTTATTTTTGTGGTACTGGGGATTGAACCCAGGGGCATTCTACCTCTGAGCTACACCCCCAGCCCTATTCTTAATCTTTATTTTGAAACAGGGTCTCACTAAGTTGTGGAGGGCCTCACTAAGTAGCTGAGGCTGGCCGCAAACCTGTGATCCTCCTGTCTCAGCCTCCCAAGTACTGGGATTACAAGCGTGCACCACCACACCTGGCTCAGTCATTTATTTTAGATCTGTTGAGAAAAGACTTTATATTTTCCATTGATAAACTTGGTCCTGAAAACACAATTAAGAAACTCAATTTAGCATGTGTATGTGTTGAGTACAAAGTCTACATATGTACATGCATGTAGTATGTATGTATATGTGTGCCTAAATTATTTGTAACCTCTCCAAAAAAAAAACTTCTATTTTTTGAAACATCTATAGAGTATTTACAGAAGTTGACTATAAGCCAGGCGTGGTGATGCATGCTTGTAATCCCAGTACTTGGGAGGCTGAGACCAGAGGATCCGGGTTCGCGGCCAGCCTCTGCTACTTAGCGAGGCCCTCCACAACTTAGTGAGACCCTGTTTCAAAAAAATAAAGAATAAAAAAATAGGGCTGTGGGTATATCCTAGTGGGTTCCATCCCCGGTACTGCCAAAAAAAAAAAAAAAAAAAAAGAAAAAGAAGTTGACTATATACTGGGCTACAAAGAAAATCTCAATAAATCTTGGAAAAATGTCTACAAGCATCTCTTTCATGATCTTGATGCCAGAAAGGAGAGAAAAAGGTTTAAAAAGGCATGGCCTGCTATATTCGCACGGTATTTGGAAAAGGGGCAGAGGGCATGTTCGCCAGCTTTTCATTGCTATGACTGATATACTTGACATGAACAAGTTAAAGAAGGAAACATTTATTTGGGCTTATGTTGTTATGATTTGGTTTTTTATTTTAATTAATTTTTTTTTGCAGTACTGGGGATTGAACCCAGGGACATTCTACCTCCAAGCTACACCCCCAGCCCCATTTTTTATTCTTTATTTTGAAACAGGGTCTCACTAAGTTGCGGAGGGCCTCACTAAGTAGCTGAGGCTGGCCGCGAACCCGGATCCTCCAGTCTCAGCCTCCCAAGTACTGGGATTACAAGCGTGCGCCACCACGCCCGACTACAGTTTGGGTTTGAAATGTTCCCCCAAGAGCTCTTATATTGAAGCCTGGTTCCTAGTACAGCAGAGTTCAGAGGTGGAGCCTGGCTGGAGGTGGCAGGCCACTGGGCAGAACTGTTTCTGCCCCGGCTGCTTCCTGTCTCTTTTTCTGCTTCCGGCTGCCATGAGTTGAGTGGCTTACCTCCGCAACGCCCTGCCACCACCATGATGTTTTTTCCTTGGAGTTGATGGACTATGGACTGAACCTCAGAAACCATGAGTCCAAACAACTCTCCTCCTCTAAGTTGTTCTTGTCAGGTCACAGCAGCTAACGAATACATATGGTTTCAGAGGTTGCAGTCCCAGGTCAGCTGGCCCCATTGTTTTGGGCTTTGGGTTTGGCAAAAACATCATGGTGGAAAGGGATGGCAGAGGAAAGTTGCTCAGCTCTCGGCAGCCAGGAAGGAGAGAGAGGGAGAGAGAACAGTCCCACCACCACATCCTCATCTTTTTTCTTATTGAGATTTGAGAGTCAATATGAGAACACAAAGGAGAAAGAGTGGGAACAGCAGAAATAGTAGGAATGCTTTAGACATGCAGAGAAGCCTAGAAGGACAACATAATCCTGCGCTCTTTATTAGCTCCCGCAACCGATCACGGCCCATAGGGAACTGAAAGAGACAGATGAAGGCTATCCTGATGGCCTGCAAATACCAGGAGGACATTCAATGTGACGCAGAGTAGGTGAGCAATAATCAGATTGGGGATTAGATCAGGTTTAAATTAAGCGACAAATGAAAGAAGGTAAAGATTAGGGAGATCTATACCTCCTCTTTGCTTCTCGGGAGGGATTTGAGGTGGATTTTCAAAAATGCATATAGTTACGCAGTTAGTGATTAAGAACCTGGACTTTCAGGATAAAAAGGAGTTAGATTTAAATGCCAGCTCTGTCACCTCCTGGCGCATGACCATGGGCATCATCTACCTCTGATTTCTCATCTTAAAAATGGGGATCAGAAACCAGGCATAGTGGTATACACCTATAATCCCAGTACTTGGGAGGCTGAGGCAGGAGGATCGCAGGTTTGAGGCCAGCCTCAGCAAGCAGCGAGATTCTCAGCAACCTAGTGAGACCCTGTTTCCAAAAAATAAATAAAATGGGCTGGGGGGTGTAGCTTGGAGGTAGAATGTCTCTGGGTTCAATCCCTAGTATCACACACGTGTAAAAAAAAATGGGGTCAGACTAGTTCCAGCATCTTGAAGGCTTGTGAGAGGACAAGAGGGACTAGACCATCGCCAGTACTTGGTACAGAATGTGCATTGAGCTATTACTAGAACTGGCCCAGAAATGACCTCTAGACACTGGGCTAGCCACAGCAAAGAGAGGGCGCTATAGGATTCGGCAGATAAATCAGAGAGATAAAGACCAGATAGATAAGTCAGCAGATAAAGATAAATCAACGACTTAGAATTCCTATTCTTACTACCTGAAGGCTTGAGAACATTTATCTCCTGGATTTTCCTAGATGCACGGATGAGAGAGAGCGGATAACAGATACAATTATGTCTCTAGTAAATTCATTGGCAGGTCCCAGGGGCTGCTGCATTAAGATCTCTCTAGGCAAGTCAGAAGAATAAAAATGCAAGTATATGTGTTCGGGTACCTTTCAATCTGTCTCGAAATTTGCACCCTTTTAAAGAATGTTGTTCTCCAATTCTAATTAACATCAACACTTAGTTGTTTCCAAAGAGATCTATTTTGGGGCAGGAACTGGGGATTAAGCCCAGGGGCATTCTGCCTCTGAGCTATATACCCCCAGCCCTTTTTATTTTGAAACAGGGTCTCACTGAGTTGCTGAGGGTCTTGCTGAGTTGCTGAGGGTCTTGTTAAGTTGCTGAGGCCAGCCTCAAACTTGGGATTCTCCTATCTCAGCCTCCCAAGTACTGGGATTACAGGCATGCGCCACCACACCCTGCTCAGAAATCTATTTTTAAGAGAGAAGCAGAATTGAATTGAAAACTTGTACATGAATGTTCATGGTGGCATGATTCAAAATAGCCAGAAGATGGGAATGACCTAGATGCCATCAGCTAAGAAGTAGATAAATAAAATGTGCTATCTTCATGCAACACAATGCTATCCAGTCATTCAAAAAGGAAGTAGTGGTGTAGACTACAACATGGATAAATCTTCTTCTTTATTTTTTTGGTACTAGGGACTGAACCCAGGGTCATTCTACCTCTGAGCTACATCCCCAACCCTATTTTATTTTTTTATTTTGACACAAGGTCTTGCTAAGTTGCTGAGGCCGGCTTTGAATCTGCCATCCTCCTGTCTCAGCCTCCCAAGTATTCGTATTACAGGTGTGCGCCACCACGCCCAGCTTCAATGTCACTAAACCTTGAAAACATTACATTAAGTGAGAAAGAAACAATAATAACAACAACAAGCAACCAGACACAGAGGCCATGCATTACACCATTCCATTTACAAGAAGTTTCCAGAATAGGCATAGCCGTAGAGCTAGAAAGTGGATTAGCGAGAGGTCCCATGGCTGATGCTGTGACCACAAGACGAATGGACTCCTGAACCCGTGCTCCCTACCTTTGGGCCTGGTTGGCTCCTTTCTCTCCCTGACATCTAACCCACGTCCCTCCTGCTTCATTGAAGCCCATTTTCTCCTGTGCCCAGCGCACATGGGTGTCCTCTGTGTGTGGCTGAGGGTAGTTTCCAAATCACCTCTTAGCTGTCTCTGCTTAGTTCAGCATCTCTAATTCACTCACCTCCCCAAAAGGAGCACTGGATGATGACCGAGGAAGAACCCTGAGCTCCCGTTGAACTGTAAAATCTCTGACTGTAACTACGGCCCCCAGCAACGAATCCACGCCAGCGCTTATTCTGGAAGGAAGCGATTGTCCTTGTGCGCATGAGCAATGATTTACAACTAGCCAGGCAAGAAGGGAGGGAAGACTGGTTGCCCATTTAAAATGAGGGAGGGAACTGGGTGTGGTAGCACACTCCTGGGATCCCAGTACAGGGAGGCTGAGACAGGAGGATCACAGGTTCAAGGCCAGCCTCAGCAACTTAGTGAGACCCTGTTTCAAAATAAAAAATAAAAAGGGCTGAGGGTATAGCCCAGAGTTAGAAGGCCCCTGGGTTTAATCTCTGGTACCACCAAAAAAAAAAAATTTTTTTTACAAATGCATGAAAAGTACAAGTTCCTCAGAGAATGGGCCCGTACAAGCAGGAAACATGTAATCTTCATGTTTATTTAACAGTGCAAGCAGGGAAAGTTATTTCTGGCCTCCTCTCTCCCCCTTTCTATCCCTCTCCCCAATTTCTGGGCTTATTATCCTTCCCAGAGCTGCAGCCTCTCTGAACACCCTAAGGGGATTTATCTGAGTTGCATTTTATAATCAGGCCCTTTCGATAACCACTACATAACTTAAACCCAAGCCCCCCAGGATACGAATCACATTATGACCCACCCGCCACATCCCAACCTTGCATTCCAATCACTAATGCGCCCCTTGTCACTAACATGTTTACTAAATGTACTGTCATTTGGTGGCTTATTGACAAATCCCTCCATGGCTGTGACAGGAGCAGGGTAGGCAGACCCTCCCCCTTTTTTGGGTACTGGGTATTGAATCCAGGAGCATTCTACCCCCGAGGTACACTATCAGCCCTATTTTATTTTTTTGTTTTGAAACAGGGTCTCACTGGGTTGCCAAGAGTCTCGCTATGCTACTGAAGCTGGCCTTGCAACTGCGATCCTCCTGTCTCAGCCTCCCAAGTACTGGGATCACAGGAGTGTGCCATCATGCCCAGTTCCCTCCCTCATTTTTTTTTTTTTTTTTTTTTGGTACTGGGGATTAAACCCAGGGACATTCTACCTCTGAGCTATACTCCCAGCCCTATTTTTTATCCTTTATTTTTGAAACAGGGTCTTGCTAAGTTGTGGAGGGCCTCACTAAGTAGCTGAGGCTGGCTGTGAACCTCCCAAGTACTGGGATTACAAGTGTGCACCACCATGTCCGGCTCCCTCCCTCATTTTTTTTTTTTGAGGTACCGGGGATTGAACCCAGAGGCGTTCTACCTCTGCGCTACGCCCCTGGCTCTATTTTTTATACTTTATTTTGAAACCGGGTCTCACGAAGTTGCGGAGGGCCTCACTAAGTAGAGAGAGAGAGAGAGAGAGAGAGAGAGAGAGGGAGAGAGCGAGAGAGCTGAGGCTGGCCGGGAACCCAGATCCTCCGGTCTCCGCCTCCCAAGTACTGGGATTACAAGTGTGCGCCACCGCGCCCGGCCTCCCTCCCTCATTTTAAAGGGACAACCAGTCCTCCTCTCCCTTCTTATCTGGAAACTTCCATTCCATTTACACGGGCAAGGTAATGGCTGGGTGCAGTGGCGCCCTCCCGACACCAGCCCTGCATTTGTCCTGTGCACCTGGACGTGTTCTGCTTGGACTTGGGGATTTCCACTTGTCAGCTAGGACCACGCCTTCTTCGCCGGGTTAAGCACGGTGCCCGGCACAGACAGCTGCTCTGTGCGAGCCCGGCCCCTTCCCGGTGCGCAGGACGGCCGCCCCGTCAGGGTTCCAGGCTGATGTCAGGGTGAGAAAGACCCCGTGACATTCCACGCGGGTCATGGGCACCGGCCTGGGGTCCGAATGCCGCCCGATCGGGGCAGTGACCCATCTCAGTGCAAAAGTGTATACATTCGGTCACCCGGGATCTGCCCAACGTGGTGGCAAATGACTCAGAGGATGAGGAGCCCGGGCTGCTGAGGTGGACCCGCACGTGGCCGGGGGAGGGGTGGCCGGGGCTGGTGGGCCGTGTGGACGATCAGCACCAAAGGCGACAATTTAACCTTCATGGGAGGTACGAATTCATTTAGAAGCTCTCCTTACTAGCAGCGGGACGGGGAAGGATAATTCCGCCCAGAACAATACACAACAGATAAAAATAACTCTGGTGTCTCCGGGAGACAGATATTAAGGCAAATAACTATGGAGGGGCGCATATTCTATTCTTAAAGTCCTAATCGGTTTAGCGGGTTGGAAACAGGTGCTAACACCCTGCTGGATTCTCGGGCCCTGCTCCCCACACTCCTGTCCCGGGGCTATATTAAAAACAGCCGTCGCCCTCCTGCTGCCCACCTCCTCCGCATTCCGGGTCCACTATGCTACCAGGAAAATAGTCCCCACGTGTCCCTCCTGCCGGTCTCCACCGTCAGGTGAGGCTCTGCCCACACGATCATTTAGTGTCACTATTTCCAAAAGTGACACTGGGAACATTGACCAGACCCCAGTAAGCTCAGAAACACCTGCGGGTCTGAGCACGATGCCTCTGCCGCCCCGACGGGGCCGCGTGTTTATGAAAGGGGTATTTCTCTTCCCTTGGGAACTAGAAGCAGTGACCACAGTGCCACAGAGGAAACCCTACATACCAAAGTCCGCCACGAAACGTGAGAGCCATGCGCTGCGGTGGCCGCTGCAGGAAACAACGTATAAGCTCCGTAAAAACGGGTTGGGCAGTCGGGCTTGGTGGCGCACGCTTGTAATCCCAGTACTTGGGAGGCTAAGACCGGAGGATCTGGGTTCGCGGCCAGCTTCAGCTACTTAGTGAGGCCCTCCGCAACTTAGTGAGACCCTGTTTTAAAATTAAAAATAAATAAATAGGGCTGGGGGTGTAGCCCGGAGGTAGAATGCCCCTGGGTTCAATCCCCAGTACCGCAAAAAAAGACCAAACATAAAACAAAAAACAAAAACGTGCTGAGCAAGCCCCTTTCTTCTCTGCACCCCAGCGCCTACATCTGCGTGGGGGATCACTCACAAAGGCCCATGTGATCTCATGGGGGCACCTCTAGAATTCCCACGCGATGGAGACTGAGTGGCTCCCTCCAGGCAAGTCGAGAAGGGGGTTCCACATGCAGAACGTATGCTCCTACAAGAGGCCAGGAATGTGACCCCTGTGTCAAGCTCTGCAGCTAATACGATATTCAGATCCAGGCCATCCTGACCCGGAAGCACAATGCTGACCCCCACCCCCCACCCCGGTATCAGGCTGCCTCCCTCTTTCTCTGATCTTTGCTTCTCGCCCAAGGTGGTCTGCGGGCCACTGGTCCCCATCAAGTACAGTGTCTCAGCCCCAAGGGGAACCCTTGGAGTGGGTGGAGAACTTCTGCACTGGAGCCAACGGGGCGCAGTGGCCGCAGGTCAGGCAGGCACATTCTATGTCAGTGGTGGGACTGGATGGGAGAGGGGCCAGGAGACACGGCCGGAGTCCTGAGCTGCCACCAAGTGGCGATGGGTCACTCACCAGATGAAGGGCTCTGTAGTACTTTGCATATGCTGTTCTGTCTCCCTGGAACATTCTTCCTCATTAAGAGGCAGCCCAGTGTGGGGTGAGAGCCAGGGGTTCAAATCCCACCTCTACCACCGGACTCGCTTTGCGGCTTTGTGCAGACACGCTGAGCCTCACTGTCTACTCTGAGCACTGGGGCTGGAGTTGGGTCCTGTTTCACCCATGACGCAGCTATGTGCACCGTTAGGACAACTCTTGGAGCCCAGGAGCTGCTGGTTGGCGGGTCTATGTTTGTGCCTCAGGTCCCCTCTGTCCTCCTCCTGCAAGGCTGCCTCCGTGGCCCTCTGTCCCAGGTACCCCCTCATCCTAGCAATCAGCACTCTATGCGGTGACCACGCTGTTGACACCCCTCCCCTCAGACTGCAGGTCCTGGGAGAGAGGTGTCATGCTTTTGATACAGCATGTCCCCCAGGAAAGCCCACGTGTTGGTACTGCAGAAATGTTCAGAGATGAAATGATTGAATCTGGGCTTTAACCTCATCTTTGGATCAGTCCATCGATGGACTAATGGTTTGAATGGATTTACTGGGTGGTCAGTGTAGGCAGGTAGGGCGTGGCTGGAGGAGGTAGGTCACTGGGGGCATGACTTGGGGACTAGCTCCCTAGTCGCTCCCCGCCGCCCCTCCACCTCCCTCTTTCTCGTGCTCTTTCTGCTTCCCGGCTGCCATGAGTTGAGCAACTCTCCTCCGCCAAGCTCGGCCACCATGATGTTTCTACCTTGGAGTTGGCCGCCTATGGACTGAACCTCAAAACCATGAGCCAAATAAACCTTCCTCTTCTAAGTTGTTCCCATCAGGTATTTTGGTCACAGTGACAAAAAAATGAACTAATACAAGGGGTGAGTCTGGTTTACCCTGGAATCCTCAGGGTCCAAGATCAACAGCTCCTCCAGAGGACACTATGAAAAGGGTGACGAGTGTGCCTGGACTTGGAGCAGCCCAGCTGAGTCCCTGTCTCAGCTCTGCCCATCCCCAGCTCTGTGACGGAAGTCAGCTCTTTTCTCCTCTGACTCTCAGGTTCCTCGCCTGGGAAACAAGTGTGAAGCGTAGCTCAGCGTTGCTCATACGTCCACAGCGCAGCAATCACTCGGGGGTCAGGCGAAACCCTGGGTTTAGAATCAGCAGGTGTGGGCAGAGCCTGCACGTCTGCATTTCCAACAAGCTCCTGGTGGTGCCCGGGGACCACACTCTGAGTAGCGGAAGGCTGAGCTCATTTATATAAAGATGTCTGGAGTCTGGCACTCAGGGACACACCGTAAAAGGTGACTCTTAGAATCTTATTACAGGGCAGAGAATGCAGTGTTTCTGATCGCAGAAGTTGCAGTCTGCACCCCTGAGCCTCTGGGCCCCATTTCAAAGCCACTTCGGTGAGGCTCACATTTGTCATCTCCTGCCAATGGCACGAACTCTGGGCCAGTGTGCCCTGCCAGGCCATCTGGCCCTTTGGAAACATGCCCAGCACTGCCAATCCTGGCTGGAGAAGCTGACCAAGCCCAGGTGGGGGCCAGCAGGTGGGGGCGGGGCCAGCAGGTGGGGGTGGAGCCTGCATACAGGGGTGGGGCCAGCAGGCAGGGGTGGAGCTAACAGGTGGGTGGAGCTAG
>PVJS01042273.1:0-17586 GCA_004027185.1 Glis glis | reverse complement strand
TGGTGGCGCACGCTTGTAATCCCAGTACTTGGGAGGCTGAGACAGGAGGATCACAGGTTCGCAGCCAGCCTCAGCTACTTAGTGAGGCCCTCCACAACTTAATGACACCCTGTTTCAAAATAAAGAATAAAAAATAGGGCTGGGGGTGTAGCTCGGAGATGAAATTCCCTGGGTTCAATCCCCTAGTACTGCAAAAAAATAATAATAATAATAAAATTTTTTTTAATTTAAAAAAAATTTAAAAAGTAAGAATAGGCACAGCACACTCGGATAGCCTTCAAACAAGCCAGTATTCATGAACCCACACAGCAAGACTACTGTACACCTCCCAGTCCTCACAGAGTTTTACATGGAAATCACCAGGATCTAATTAGTGACTCAGAGAAAGGAAGCAATAATAGAGTGTTGCAGAGCAGTCTGCAAAACTTATAGGTCACAGAAGGTCGCCCATAGCAACGAGGCTTCTTGCCTGAGTCTGCAACGTGCCCATGCCAGACTCCGAGGCTGCAGCCACAATCGAGCAGCTTGTCTTCAGTCCTCAGTGGAGACTATTCTCTTGTCCAGTTTGACTTCCTCTCAATTTTCAGTGTCAGAAACACAAGGAAATAAAATTCATGGTTAGACTGATGTTTCTTCCTCCGGCTTTTCCACCTCCTGCTATGCCAGGAAGTAGCATTAAAGTTCTATCAACGGCTGCCCAACAGGACACCGGAAGCCAGAACCTTCCGACCTGATGACGAGTACGACCCAGAGATGGCACCAAGGCTTATTACACAGCGAACACCACTGAAATAAAGTCAGGTTGCTGAATTATCAAAGAGGACATCTACTTGTTTTTTCCCACTGTCTAACATATATATATGGGCACTCACACTTAAAGCAGTTTGTTTTTGTTTTTTTACCATGAACAACCATTTAACGATAGGAATGTAAAAATGGAGAAGATGGAAGAGGGGACATCTCTTCTCTTCCCTGCCTTCTCATATCTATTTTTTTTTTCAGTACTGGGGATTGAACCCAGGGGCATTCTACCTCCAAGCTCCACCCCCGGCCCTATTTTTTATTCTTTATTTTGAAACAGGGTCTCACTAAGTTGCCGAGGGCCTCACTAAGTAGCTGAGGCTGGCCGCGAACCCGGATCCTCCGGTCTCAGCCTCCCAAGTACTGAGATTACAAGCGTGTGCCACCACGCCCGGCTGCCTTCTCATATCTAAAGATTTCCTATTCGCCACCATCAACACAAATCTAAAACCATTTGAAGTATTAAATATGAGGAACTAAGGCCTGTGGGGGGAAGAAAATAAGGACAAGAAGAAATTAAGGAGCATGAAAGTGGTAACAAATCCATATAGCACTCCAAAGTTATAAGAAACATAAACATTATTCCTTAAGTACAGACTTTCATGACATTTAACAGCTGTAACACTTGCAAAATAGTAATAGATGTGTGTGTGTGTGTGTGTGTGTGTGTGCATGGTACTAGGAATTGATCCCATAGGCACTGTACTACTGAGCTACACCCAAAGTCCTTTTCATTTTTTATTTTGAAACAGTCTTGCTAACATGCCGAGGCTGGCCTTGAACTTACTATCCTCCTGTCTCAGCCTCCCAAGGACTGGGATTACAGGCATACAGCACCGTGTCTGGCTAGTAATGAAGTTCTTAAAAATGTCTGCAAGCGCTTAAGAGTTTTCGAAGCCATGGACAAACTAAGCAATAAAATAGAAAAACTAAAGATTTGTAAATATTAACATTTATGATTTATGTAACAAATTTTGTATTAATGTAGAATAAAATGCAAAAGAGCAACCTAAAGCCATAACTTTCAAGATGACCTGAAATGCAAACCACATAATCTAAAACTATGAATTAATATGACAGCAGGTCACATTAAGTGCCAGATGTCATAGTAAATCTGAAGTCATGTGAAATCAATCCATTTCTTCTAATATATTCACTTAATATTGCTGAAGAGCAATACCATGAAATTTTTTTAAAAATCATATATTACACAAAGAAATGATACGTTTTCTCAAAAGAGAGAAACAGATAACAGCAATTGTCATTTTTAGAGTCTGGGACAAGATATGCAAAGCAAAACAGCCATGACACTCAGCAAGTACATATGAGTGGATTATAAGGCATCATTCACTGCTTGACTCAGCTTATAAGACAATAAATAAGGGTTTAGGCTCCACTTAAAACCAGAGAATACAGGCGCATTTTAGGCTTTCAACCTGGTGCAGGCAGACCAGCTGAGTATTATTACCACTGCAAGGGAGCACTACAGTTCTGTAAAATGCCCATTAAGATGAACATTAACCAAGGTCATATTTTACATGGGCTAACTGCATTATTCTAAACTCCAGGCTATTCTAAGAAATACCAGACAATGTTCAATCGTGCACAACATAAAATCACAAACACAAGTCGGGCATGGTGGCGTACACTTGTAATCCCAGTACTTGGGAGGTGGAGACCAGAGGATCCGGGTTCGCGGCCAGCCTCAGCTACTTAGTGAGGCCCTCCGCAACTTCGTGAGATGCGGTTTCAAAGTAAAGTATAAAAAATAGGGCTGGGGGGTGTAGCTCGAAGGTAAAACAACCCTGGGTTCAATCCCCGGTACTGCCCAAAAAAAAAAACAAAATCACAAACACAAACAGCCATCCTGGACCAGAGTTGGTCTGACTACACTTACCGTTTTCCACATAGGGATGAAAGGGCAAGACCAGGGCAAGGATAACCCTGCCTCTAGTTGGCTCCAAGACACTTCTGATATCTTTTAGCAAAGTGAGAGGCTGATCGCAGCGGTCCAGCAAATTCAAGCAGCTGATAACATCATACTGAAACCCTGTATTCTGCCATTCATTTATACCAAGCACTCTAGAAAAATCAGAAATAACTTGATTAATATTTCTCTCCTTAAAAAGATCTTTAGAAGTAACTGAGATGCCAATAAAGGCTCCGATTCTATCTTCTAGATCAAAATTATCTTAAAATCTTCTATTACATTCATATTTGCAGAAATACAAAAACCAGACAAGAGAAAAAATAGCAACCATATTTCTTAAAATTTACCTTTTCCCCTACTTACAAATATTAAAACATACAAAACTTCCTTTATAAGAACTAATTAAGCTGGGCGTGGTGACACACACTTGTAATCCTAGCACTTGGGAGGCTGAAACAGAAGGATCACAGGTTCGAGGACAGCCTCAGCAATTTAGTAAGGCTCTTAACAACCTAGTGAGACCCTGTTTCCAAATAAGAAATAAAATTGGTCTGGTGGTGTAGCTCAGAGGTAGAATGCCTCTGGGTTCAATTCCCAGTACCACACACACAAAAAAAGAATTAACTATATGTTTAATACGTGAAGATACAAGGTTAAAAATGGTTATGAAATTAAGACATTAAATTCTTAAACACTGGAGAACCAAACAGTCCTGGCTTTTTAATATTCACTGGGAATGAATCACAAAAGTTACATATTCCTGTTTTCTATTCCGAGGGTCCTCGCTATACTTAAGAATGGAGTAGTATAAAATACTTTCCTTTTAAAGACCTTTTGAGCACATCTGTTCCCAGACAATTTCATACTCTAATCATTATATCCAAGTAAGTATTCAGAAAAACATGGGGCATCCTAGTAAAACTATAAGTGAACAGCATGGTTAGAAAACCACTATCCAGTCGGGTGCGGTGGCACATGCCTGTAATCCCAGTACTTGGGAGGCCAAGACAGGAGGATCACAGGTTCATGGCCAGCCTTAGCAATTCAGTGAGGCTGTCAGCAACTTAGTGAGACCCTGTTTCTAAATAATAAAATAAAATAAAATAGGGCTGGGGTGTAGCTCAGAGGTAGAATGCCCCTGGGTTCAATTCCTAGTACCACAAAAAAAAAAAGAAAACCACTATTCACTGCAACCCATCTCTCTCTCCTCTGTCTGTCTGTCTGTCTGTCTGTCTCTCTCTCTCACTCTCACACACACACACACACACACACACACACACACACACCATTTTTAGTACTTTACAATGACTTATCTAAAAAAAGGAGAAGGGGAAGTTTTTATATCATGAGTCTTTGCTAAGCAAACCAATAAAGCAATTCTATACACCACTTACTGCTTGGTTACACCAATCAGAATGTGATAGGTGAGACAAGTTACGATACAAACAGGTGAAAAAGAAAATGCAAAAAAGGATCTTTGAAACAAGTCTTTGATAATACTGAACAACAAAATTCTAAAAGTAGAATGAGGGCTATTTTGAAGAACTCATTGGCATAATGATTTTGTGTGTGTGTGTGTGTATGTGTGTGTGTGTGTGTGTGTGGTACTGGGGATTGAACCCAGGGGCATTCTACCTCCGAGCTACACCCCCAGCCCTATTTTATTCTTTATTTTGAAACAGGGCCTCACTAAGTTGCAGAGGGCCTCACAAAGCATAATGATATTTTAGAGCATGTTTCTGAACAGTAGAGCAAAAAGGAACTCAAACCACTCAGTTGCATCTTTTCTATCTGTACTTTTATATAAAAAAAAAGTCCAACAGCTGGTGTGCTGGTGGATACCTGTAATCCCAGGACTGGGGAGGCTGAGACAAAAGGATTGCAGGTTTGAAGCCAGTCTCAGCAACTTAAGTGAGACCCTCGGCAACTTAGCAAGTCCTGTTTCAAAACAAAAAAAAAAAAAAATAAAAACAGCTGGGGTGTAGCCAGGCGTGGTGGCACACACTTGTAATCCCAGTACTTGGGAGGCTGAGACTGGAGGATCCGGGTTCGCAGCCAGCCTCAGCTACTTAGTGAGGCCCTCCGCAACTTAGTGAGACCCTGTTTCAAAATAAAGAACAGAAATAGGGCTGGGGGTGTAGCTCGGAGGTAGAATGCCCCTGGGTTCAATCCCCAGTACTGCAAAAAAAAAAAAAAAAACGGCTGGGGTATAGCTCAGAGGTATAGTGCCCCCTGGTTCAACCCCGAGTATCAAAAACAGCAACAACAACAAGTCCAACAAACTTCAAGAAACTAGTCAGATTCCTTTGTTGTACAGGTGTTTAATTGCACTAAATACTGCTTGAAATAAATAGAGCACCAGGGCTTCAAAATCACTTTGTTGTACTGAGATCAACTGCAAAAATAATTTTAGAAATTAGATTTAGGTCATCAAAGAAGAGTTTCTAAACACTACTGTGAAGATCCTACTTTCAAGATAAAAATTCCATTAGTTCCCACTCTAAACACTGAAATGAACAATTAAACACTGGAGAACTATTTGTACATTAGAACTATTTGTACATTAACGCCTTAGCCAGACAACTTAAAATCACATACTGAAAAACAACCAAATTATATATTTGATTTTTTTAAATCTCAGATTGAAGCCGGGCGTGGTGGTGCATGCTTGTAATCCCAGTACTTGAGAGGTTAAGACAGGAGGATCCAGGTTTGCGGCCAGCCTCAGCTACTTAGTGAGGCCCTCCGCAACTTCGTGAGACCCTGTTTCAAAATAAAGAATAAAAAATAGGTCTGGGGGTATAGCCCAGAGGTAGAATGCCCCTGGGTTCAATCCCCAGTACCGCAAAAAAAAAATTTTTTTAAATCTTAGATTGAGTCAGGCATTGTGGTGCACACCTGTAATCCCAGTACTTGAGAGACTGAGAAAGGAGGATTTCAGGTTCGAGGCCAGCCTCAGCAATTTAGTGAGGCTCTCCACAACTCAGTGAGACCATGTTTAAAAATAAAATATAGCCGGGCGTGGTGGCGCACGCTTGTAATCCCAGTACTTTGGGAGGCGGAGACCGGAGGATCCGGGTTCGCGGCCAGCCTCAGCTCTCTCTCTCTCTCTCTCTCCCTGTATGTGTCTCTCTCTACTTAGTGAGGCCCTCCGCAACTTCGTGAGACCCGGTTTCAAAATAAAGTATAAAAAATAGGGCCGGGGGTGTAGCGCGGAGGTAGAACGCCCCTGGCTTCAATCCCTGGTACCGAAAAATAAATAAATAAATAAAATAAAATATAAAGCCGGGCATGGTGGCGCATGCCTGTAATCCTAGTACTTGGGAGGCTGAGACAGGAGGATTGCAGGTTTGAGGACAGTCTCAGCAAGTAGTGACTCTCATCAACCTAGTGAGACCTTATTTCAAAATAAAAAAATAAAACAGGGCTGGGGGTGTAGCTCAGAGGTAGAATGCCCCTGGATTCAATCCCCAGTGCCATAATAAATTTTAAAAATAAATAAAAAATAAGTCAGGCATGGTGGCACAGACTCATAATCCCAGCACTTGAGAGGCAGAAGCAGGAGAACTGCAGGTTCAAGGACAGGCTCAGCAAGGAATGAGACTCTCATCAATCTAGTGAGACCCTGTTTAAAAATACAAATAAAATTGAGCTGGGGGGGGTGTGGTTCAGAGGTAGAATGCCCCTGTGTTCAATCCCCAATACCACAAAATAAATAAATAAATTCCTTTAGTACTAAGTAATATTTCATTGTATCATTATTGCATTTTCTTTATCCATTCATCTGTCCATGGACATTTGGGTGGCTTCTATTGCACACGCTACTGTGAGTAATGCATGAACATGGGTATACAAATACATATTAAAGTCCCTGCTTTCACTGCCTTTGGACATATACCCAGAAGTGGAATTGCTGGATCACATGTTTGTTTGTTTTTTAAATATGGAACACTGCTTGTGCAGGGGCCATGCTAATCTTCTCTGTATCGTTCCAATTTTAGTATATGTGCTGCTGAAGCGAGCACTGGATCACATGTTTAATGTCTTGAAAACTCGCCATACTTTTCCAGCACACTATTTTACATTCTTAACAGCAATGTACAAGGGTTCTAATTTCTCCATATCCTCGACAATACTTGATTATTTTTTATTTTGTTTGTAATAATAGCCATCAGTGATGATGGGTGTGAAGTGTCAAACCTTGGTTTTAAGACCATCTGGTGCTTGAGAGATGTAGGTAAAGGGCATTCTTTATTCAGCATGCATTTTATTGTGTGGGAAATTTTTATATATTGACTAAGTAGAGAATGAGAGAGATAGAGATGGAGCTTTCCTCTATTTTGGAAGCCTGGCTTAGTCTTAGAGAGAAAGGGGAAGAATTATGTAATCACTTGCTTTCCTGGCCACATCTCCCTCCCTCCCTCCCCTTTCTTCCTTTCTTTCTCTTTTTGTACTGGGGATCGAACCATCCAAGCATTCTACCTCCAAGCTACACCCATAGCCCTGTTCTATTCTTTATTTTGAAACAGGGTCTCACTAAGTTGCGGAGAGCCTCACAAGTTGCTGAGGCTGGTCATGAACCTGCGCTCCTCCTGTCTCAGCCTCCCAAGTACTGGGATTACAAGCATGTACCACCATGCCCGGCCTAAAGGAAATTTAGACCTATGCTACAACATGGATGAACCACAAAGACATTATAAGCCAGACACAAATGACAAAAGTATGATTCCTGACAGACATATTGGTACACACCTGTAATCCTAGTATCTGGGAGGCTGAGAAAGGATCATCGAAGGCTCTAGGCCAGCCTCAGCAACTTAGTGAGACTCTCAGCAACTTAATGATAGTGTTTCCAAATAAAAAAACAAAATGGGCTGGTGGTGTATCTCCGAGGTAGAATGCCCCTGGACTCAATCCCCAGCACCAAAACAAAAAAGTGTGATTCCTTTTGTATGTGGTATATAGTCACATTCATAGAGACAAAGTAGAATGGTGCTTGTCCAAGGCAAGAAAGAGAGAATGGGGAGTTACAGTTTGATGGGCCAGCATTTCAGTTGGGGGAAAGGATGTTGGTGATATTTGTACAATGTGAATTTACTTAATACCACTGACCTAACTATATACTAAAAGTTATATCAAACTGTAAACTTTAGCCGGGTGTGGTGGCGCATGCTCGTAATCCCAGTACTTGGGAGGCTGAGACAGGAGGTTAGCAGGTTCGAGGACAGCCTCAGGAAGTAATGAGACTCGCATCAACCTAGTGAAACCCTGTTTCAAAATAAAAATAAAATAGGGCTGGGGGTATAGCTCGGAGGTAGAATGCCCCCAGCCCTATTTTATTCTTTATTTTGAAACAGGGTCTCACTAAGTTGCAGAGGGCCTCACAAATTGCTGAGGCTGGCTGAGAATCTGCGATCCTCCTGTCTCAGCCTCCCAAGTACTGGGATTACAAGCGTGCGCCACCACACCCAACCAAAACCTGTAAATTTTGTTAGGTACACATTTATCACAATTTTTAAAAACAAAATAAACATATAAAATATTCAAGAATGCCAGATTCTAGCTAAGAAACCAGTCCCCACATCTGGCCTGCCTTTTCCAAGCCTCCCTTTTCCTCCCTCCTCTGCCTCAAAAACACTGCTATGGAAGGTTATTCCTCTCTAAATTTCCACTTGGTAGGGAAAGGTGTTTTTTAATTCCTAATCATGGAAAATTGTTTCTGATTCATATTCTTTAAATAATACACTTTCAAGAAATAATTTCTAAAACCAAGAAGTATATTCCAAACCATGGCTAAAAATTATACCTGTATTTCTTCTTCTGAAGTTGCCATATCATTGTTTCAGAAAGCTCAGTGGCATAGATTTCTTCAAAGTGAGGGCTCATGATTTTTGTGACTTCTCCATCTCCAGCACCTAAATCAAGAAGTCTGTGGGTTTTCCAGTCTGGATTAATTTTAAGCAGTCTCTGAAATTGATCTGGTGAGAACACAAACATTGAACCTCTTCCTAGCAACCTGGAAAAAAAGGACAAAAATGGAAGCATCTATGCAAACTAAACAACCCTCACATACACACAACGTGAGTACAGTGACTCAGTGCCAGCAACACTGTGAACTTAGGAAACTTTCATTTTATGATTAAAATATATTATCTTTTACATGATTTATATGACAAAAAAGCAAAGTTAATAAGAAAATACCTGCAGATACTATTTGTCATTGGAGTTGCAAATAATAACCTGAAAGGCATGGGAAAGGATGAGAGGGGAAGGGAAAGGAAGAAAATGAGTAAGAAATTAAAAGATGAATGTGTCTTGAGTCAAAAAAGGAAGGAAAGGTGGAAGAAGGGACAGAAAATATGCTTATCAGTTTTTAAAAAAAGCAAGCTAACGGAATCAGACCACAACACTAGGCAGTAACACTGGGCAGAGGAATCAAATAGGGAAAAAGGCCATTTGGAAGATGGAACTAAGCAATGACTGAGGGGGAAAAACAGCTTTTGTTTAATAGACTTTTAGGAGACTCCCCTCCCCCCAAAAAAAAGAGGAAAAGAGTGGTCCTTGTGATATCAGCTGATGTGCATTAAAGAAAGAGACCCATATTTGTGTAGGGTGTATGTTTTAGAGTTGGCTGGTTTCTATTATTTCTAAAGGTCCTAAAAAAACATTCCAAGTAGCAGCATGCCTTTGAAAAAGCAGACTGAGAGGAGTTCAAATGGAGATCAAAGAGAACCCTCAGCAAGGAGCAACAGCTTGGCCAAGTCTCATGGAAGTACCACCTCAGAAAACGTGCTCCCTATTCAGAACCTGTTCTCTAGCTCACAATCCTAGTTTGTCTGGGGCAGGGACTCACCAACTTCCTTTAAGCAGCTAGAACCTTTTCTTTAAAGGAAGGGGAACTCATATACAATATAAAATGGTAAGAGAGCTGCCATTGTTGGAATGAGGTTGAGAGTCCTGGAGCTGTCCACCAGTCCACTTCTAGAATTTTCTTTGTAGCCAGAAGTAGCTCCTGAGGCACTTCCTCCTCAGACCCTGGAAAATGGACTGAAAATCACTGAAGCAACAGAGGAGCAACAGGGAAATCTGTACTCTACTGCCACTTTCTGGAAATAATCAGAACATAAAGTATGTTTGCTATATAGTGACTGGCAAGAGGCAAGCAACATGGTATGTGTGCTATGACCACTTTCAGGAAAAAATTAAAATAATGGAGTTCATGAAACAAATCCTCCCCTCCTCTTCCCATTAAAGCCATGAGAGAATCTGGCATGGTGGCACACACTTGTAATCCCAGTACTTGGGAGGCTGAGACAGGAAGATCGCAGGTTCGTGGCCAGCCTCAGCTACTTAGTAAGGCCTCCACAACTTAGTGAGACCCTGTTTCCAAATAAAGAAAAAAAATAGGGATAGGGTATAGCTCAGAGGTAGAATGCCCCTGGGTTCAATCCCCAGTACCACAAAAAAAAAAAAAGAATAAAAAATCGGGCTGGGGGTAGAGCTCAGAGGTAGAATGTCCATGGGTTCAATCCCTAGTACTACTACAAAAAAAAAGCCATGAAAGAGTTTAACCTAATTTAATAATATATTTACAGTAAATTTTTCTGCCCCACAGAAATGCTAAAAGACTAGGGAGTGAGAAGCAGGAAGACCCCAGAGACAATTGATCATGATGCTACAAACTACTACTCCTTACCAATGAAAACCGTATCACAAAAAAGACAAGTTGTTTCTAATCCTCAACTGTTCATATCTTCCAGAGGAAAAACAGGCACATGTGAGAAAAGGGGCTGGCTTGCTGAAAGAGCTGCACAAAATCCACGCAGGACCCAGGGTCAGAGCAGGAAGAGGCTAAGGCAGCATGGCTGAGGGGAGGAGGTGTGCTTTAAATCTTGATTCTGACTCATCACAGGACCAAAGTTAACTCATAAAAGAGTTATTTAGTGTAAACGTTCCCAGCTATAAAATAATGCTTCCCAAGCCATCTCCTTGGGATATGAAGAACCTTGACATGATACTCAAAATACTAGAATTAAAGGTCATGTGAGGTCAGGGTTCACAAGGTCACCTGACTGATCTACACTTAAGGGCACCAGAGAAAGGAAAGAACACTGTCCTACATCCAAAGAATATTAACAACAGGGGCTCCACAAAAATATTAACACTGTCGAAAAATAAAATCCATCCAGTCCAATATTGCTCAACCAGGACTGATTTGCCCTCTGGGGGCAGTGGGAGGGTTTCAAGCAGTCACAGTGGCTTGGGGGGGAGGGGCGGGTATTAATGCTGTTTAGTGAGGAAGGCCAGAAAAGCCAGACTTCCTGCAATGTGTGGGGAAGACTCACAGTAACGCACTGTCCCACTTAAAATATCAAGATGCTGATCCAGTCCAGTACAAGGTTTCTGGTAAACACGTATCATGGAGAGACAGGGCTCTCTAATTTGTCTCTAACTTTAGTCTTTTATAACCATCCTAGGTTCTCTGGCAACAATCCAAGTTCTCTCTAGATTTAGTCTATAGAGGGGGTGTGCCTCATATAAAATAAATTCTGAAAATAGCTATCGAGAGTCCTTGCTTGGCCTCTCCTTTCCACCAAAAAGGAAGTTTAATAACGACCTCATTTCAAGATGATACCACAGTAATTATTTAATTATTTCTGTAAGAGACAGCCACGTATGGTAATGATCCACCATTGCCATGGGTGGAAAGTACTAATGGACTCAAATTTAAGTTTTTCATTGAGAAGAGGACACAAGGCAAGAGGAATTTAGGAGGAGGGTGGTCAGTGGGTTAAAAAAATAAAACAAAACAGAATGAGCGAGGTGGATGGCATATGCCTGTAATCCCAGCTGCAGAGGAGGCTGAGGCAGTTGGATCGCTTGAGTCCAAGAGTTTGAGGATAGTCCTGGGCAACACAGCAAGACCTGGTCTTTAAAAAAAAAAAAAAAAAGCCACAAAAAAGTCATAGATAAGGAAAAGTCAAAGGGGTTTATTAACTGTTTACTAACTGCCTCCTTAATCAAACTGTAAAATTCTAGAGCAGGGAATTTTAAGCAGGTTCCAACAGGTAGAGGAAGAGGAAAGAGATTCAGAGTTTGAAAACCTCAAGATTACATTAAAAATGTTGACTGGAAACCAGGAGTGGTGGCACATGCTTGTAATCCCAGTACTTGGGAGGCTGAGACAGGAGGATTGCAGGTTCGTGGCCAGTCTCCACAATTTAAGGAAACCTTATTTCAAAGTAAATAAGGTAAGTAAAAGAATAAAATAGGGCCAGGGGTGTATCTCAGAGGTAAAATGCCCCTGGGTTCCATCCCCAGTATCTCACACACACACACACACAAAAAAAAGTTGGCTGGAGAAACGGTTCCTACCTTTTATCAGTTTCAGAAAGGTATAGGACCCCAAAAAGAATAAGAATCTCTGCTATAGTGACTCATCTGATTTCTAAGAAAGAATAAGTGGTATAGGACAGAAATTCAGTACAACCCATTTTAGGAACTAAATGTCAGACCAAGTTGTATAAACTCATTACAAAAATAACAACTGTTTGCTGAATCAAATGTAACACAATTTGCCGGGTGTGGTGGCACACATGCTTGTAATCCCAGTACTTGAGAGGCTGAGACAGGAGGATCCCAGGTTCGTGGCCAGCCTCAGCTACTTAGTGAGGCCTCCACAACTTAGTGAGACCCTGTTTCAAAATCAAGAATAAAAAATAGGGCTGGGGGTGTAGCTTGGAGCTAGAATGCCCCTGGGTTCAAAACCCAGTGCCAAAAAAAAGTAACAATTTTATAAACAATGAAGAAGAAAATGGAGTAAGAAACCTTGAGAAATGGCTGTGGAACCTGAAAACATATTTAAGGACCAGATGATAGACAGGGGATCCAGTCAGTTGGCAGAAACTGGCTCCAAACGTCAAGGGAAAAGAAAAGTGGGCCCCAAGAGTGTCTTCAGTGATCCAGCGAGGCTTTTTTTTTTTTTTTTGCGGTACCAGGGATTGAACCCAGGGGTGTTCTACCTCCGCGCTACACCCCCGGCCCTATTTTTTATACTTTATTTTGAAACCAGGTCTCACAAAGTTGCAGAGGGCCTCACTAAGTAGAGAGAGAGACAGAGAGAGAGAGAGAGAGAGAGAGAGAGAGAAAGAGAGACAGAGAGAGAGCTGAGGCTGGCCACGAACCCGGATCCTCCGGTCTCCGCCTCCCAAAGTACTGGGATTACAAGCATGCGCCACCACACCCAGCCCAGCGAGGCTTTTTAAGCATCGGACCCTGCTGCTTTTCTCTTTGGCTTTCTGAATTCTAGGACTTTAGGGATATCTGAAATATTGGCCAAGAAAGGATAAATAATATTCCTAAAGCCTTTTCTATGGATGTATATGGGGGAACCACTCTAGGGACAGAAAATTCTACAATAGGTTTACAAAATCCTGGTGAGCCTAGATGCAAGACTCTCAAACAAGCCATCGCTCACTATTGGGCTGAGTAATGAGAGTCTCAAGAAACTTGACCCTAGAAAGTGTTTTAAGACAAAGGTCTTAGCCAGGCATGGTGGCGCACGCTTGTAACCCCAGTACTTGGGAGGCTGAGACCAAAGGATCCAGGTTCGCAGCCAGCCTCAGATACTTAGTGAGGCCCTCCTCAACTTAGTGAGACCCTGTTTCAAAATAAAGAATAAAAAAAATAGGGCTGGGGGTGTAGCTCAGCGGTAGATGCCCCTGGGTTCAATCCCCAGTAATGCCAAAAAAAAAAAAGACAATGATCTTAGTCTTCAGCCTAAAGACTTAACGGCCTCAGCTTAAGGGCTTAGTTCCAAGGGCCTTGTTACCCTGAAGTCCACAACCAGCTGCCAGTATCACCTAGAGCTTGTTAAAAATGGAGAATCTCAGCCAGGCACAGTGACACATGCCTGTAATCCCATCAACTCAGGAGGCTGAAACAGGAAGATACCAAGTTCAAGGCCAGCCTGAGCAACTTAGCCAGACCCTGTCTCTAAATAAAAAATAAAAGAGAGCCAGGCGTGGTGGTGCACGCTTGTAATCCCAGTACTTGGGAGGCTGAGACAGGAGGATCACAGGTTCGCAGCCAGTCTCAACTACTTAGTGAGGCCTTCCACAACTTAGCGAGACCCTGTTTCAAAGTAAATAAAAAATAGGGCTGGGGGTGTAGCTCAGAGGTAGAATGCCCCTGGGTTCAATCCCCAGTACCACAAACAAAAAATAAAATTAAATAAATAAATAAATAAATAACAGAGAGCCGGGCTTGGTGGCACACGCCTGTGATCCCAGTCCTTGGGAGGCTGACATAGGAGGATCGCAGGTTCAAGGACAGCCTCAGCAAGTAGTGAGACTCTCATCATCTAGTGAAACCCTGTTTCAAAATAAAAATAAAATGGGGCTGAGGATGTAGCTCAGAGGTAGAATGTTACTGGGTTCAATCTCCAGAACCAAAAAAAAAAGAAAAAATAGTATGAGTGCTGCAGTGGTAGGGTGCTTACCTAGCATGCACAAGGCCCTAGGTTCAGCCCCCAATACCACACACACAAAAAAAAGCAGACTCAGGCCCTGCCCCAGACCTACTGACTCAGAATTTACATTTTAATGATCCCCGGGTGCTTTCTGGGTACATTAAAGTTGTGAAACATTGAAACTAAGTAACTCTTGCCATAGAAATAAAAGACTCATAAGGCTATTTGCTAAGTTATAGTAAATTTAAATGCCCAAGTGTAGAAAGCTGGAACAGTGGACCTACTGCCAAGAATTCTGACAAGAAGTACTGTAGCTGAGAAGGTCGGTATCTTGAACAAGATAACTTTCTTTTTTCATTTTTCCTTTTTAAGCCTAAGGACAAAGGAAAAAAAAATGTCCAAGAATCACTTACCCATTGATAGATGTTCTAGACATAAACAGGCTAAAAACGGATGACACAAAAGAATGATATAATTGGATAAATAGCCAGCCCGATTTCTCAATGCTGTTGTTTAAGAAGATCTGTGTTCCTTGATCAAGGTAACTCTGAACAAAGACAGCCTGGAGTGATTCACATAATTTCTCTCTGTTGCACACATACCACTAAAAAACAAAACAAAACAAAAGAACAGAAAAGAACAAAAAATTAAAACACACAACAGAAGTGTAACCTAAGAAATCCCACAACAAAAAAGCTAAAATCAAATCTATGATTTATAAATATTATAAGCTCATGATACTTTTGAGGACAATCAACATCTTTTATACCCATAAAGTATAAAATCCATCTTCAGACATGACTTCTCAATTCTCACAATAGCCCTCAGGCAGGTAGAGAGGGTGCGGGAAGGTGAGGCGTTCACATCACGTGGCCCAACAGGTGGCAGAGTGGGACCATCAGCCCAGGTGTTCTGACTCCTGGCCCAGTGCTTCAGTCTGTAAGAGCTCTGCTTGCCTTTCCTCACTGAGAGTCCACATCAGAGGGCAAATATCTAACATTATTAACACTCTGGTGACCAGACCGGGTGGCCTGTCTTCTTGTAGGCTACACATACGGGACTTTTAGAAATCTTCGGCCATGCGTCATAAACAAGGCATTATGGCATTCTCAGAGGCAGGGACAAAATGTGTTTAAGAAAGATGTTGTCAATGAGAAGACCAAATTAACAACATGCTAAGAACCAGATTTCCACAAAGAGGCTTTAGCCAAAATACACTTTTTAGAAAACTCAAGAACTTCACCTGTAGATAAAATTTAACATTCCCTAACAGAAACTTTCCATTTCACTGTGAGGTAGTGTACCAGGGAAGAGGTGAAGTAGACTACATCGGCCTTGGTGTCAGCCCCACAAGTCCTAGCTTTGCCACTCCCATGTGCACTCAGACAAGTCACTTAATCTGAGCCTCCACTCACTGGTAGACTGGAGACGCCATTAGTACCTATCTGTCCTGGAAGGGAACTATGAGAATTAAACAAGATAAAGCAGGCAAGTCCTTAAAAGAGCACAAAACACAGAGTGAGAATCCTACAATAATAACAGCAGTGAGAGTCCTCGAACATGGCTTCATCAATAGGGGTAAGCCTATTAAGTACCGTGATGAAACTGCAGAGTAGACCAGTTACTGTTAATCTATTATCTGCTGCAAAACTACCAATTTGTCCTAATACGGAGTCTATTGGCTGGAAAAAAAATTGCTTCCCTCTGACAATTATGACCATTTATCAGCAGTAGATGTCCTGAAACCTCTTACACAATTAGTGGACCAACTTTACAGTCATTCTAAGCTTGCTAAATGTTGAACAAAATCTTAGGTAACATTCCTAACACTAACAATTAAAAGGAACCAGTCAGCTGGGTGTGGTGGCGCAGGCCTGTAATCTCAGTACTTGGGAGGCTGAGAGAGCAGGATCACAGGTTCAAGGACAGCCTCAGCAATTGTAGTGAGACTCTCAGCAACCTAGCAAGACCCTGTTTCAAAATAAAAATAGGGCTGGAGGTGTAGTTTGGAGGTAGAATGTCCCTGAGTTCAATCTCCAATACCACAAGGAAAAAAAAAAAAGGAACCAGTTATAAACCAACAAAAGCAAGACAGGCACATTAAATTTCAAAGGTCCATCATTTTACAAACCCTGTATTCCAAACTGGATAAACCGAACATTTTCAGTTGTTGACTGATTTATGCTAATTTGCCATTTAACCATTGGACTTCAGATAAAACTCTTTTTATTTTCCTGCCCTATAGGACAAGTTAGAAGTCTTCTTACATTGACTGTCTATACTTTTTTCCTTGGTCTGAAAATGTTCTTGCTTAATCATTTACTAAATCTTAATACTTATTGGTGCCTAAAGTTATACCCCAGTGCAGGTCGTAAACCATTTTTTATGGTACTTCTGACCTCCTGGTGCACATTCTGAACTCTGGAATACTAAGGCCACTTTGACTTTTATTTATTTTTTATTCTCTGAAATGGCTAATCAAGATGAAAGCCATCACCTTTGTAATAGGCAATCAGGTATATTCTATTAACGTGGACAAGAAGTCACTCAGCGGAAACTGAGCAGCTAAGAATTCCTTGGCATCCATTTGTAAATGGACAACTACAATAACAATGGACTCTGACTTCCAGCGCTAAGCAAGAACTGGCACCATGAACTGCAAATACTGCTTTCAAGTGCCAGGGAAAGAATTCAGATGTTTTTAATGGCATATTTCTCAATTCATCAACACTAACATATGTGGCCAAACCTTTCCTGCCTCATGAGTCTTTTAGAAAAGAAGCTGCTTATTAAACAGAATGTCATACACAATAAAAAGGAGTGAAGTTCTTCTCTTCAAAGGTTGAAATCTATGTCCTTCCTGTTTGCATAATACAAAGGTCAAGTTCACAGCAGTGTTTCTCGTAATTGCCAAAAAGTGGAAACAACTCAAATGTCCATCAACTGATGGGTAAACAAGGTGTGGTAGATCCATACAACAGAATAGTACTCAACCATGAAAAGGAATGAAGTACAATTCATGCTCCAACAAGTGTGAACCTTGACAACACTAGCTAAGTGAAATAAGCCAGTCACAAAAGGTCACATATTGTATAATTGCATTTGTGTGAAATGTTTAGAATATTCAAATCCAGACTGTGTTGTCAGGGATTGGAGGAAGGGGACAATAGGGAGTGACTGTTAAAGGGCATGGGGTTTCTTTTGGGAACACTTTGATAAAATGTTCCAAAATTAGACTAGTGGTGATGGTGCACAACTCTGTGGAAAAACTAAAAACTACTGGATTATACACTTTTAAAGGATCAAATTTATGGTATATAAATTATATCTCAGTAAAGCTGTTTCTTTTTTTAAAATAACACACACACACACACACACACACACA
>PVJS01042272.1:0-17586 GCA_004027185.1 Glis glis | reverse complement strand
CACACACACACTCTCTCTCTCTCTCTCTCTCTCTCTCTCTCTCTCTCTCACACACACACACACACACACTCAGACTCACACTCACTCTAAGGAAGCGAGTGGCCACACTGGAAAGCCCCACGAGGCTAGGAACTGAAGCGGCCTCCACCCAGAGCCAGAAAGGAACTGAGACCCTTGGTGTGATGCTCCTCCGGGCAGTGACGGCTGCGACAAGCAGAGAGCTTAGAAGTGGCCCCGTCCTCCGTGTGGCCTCTGCACCGCACCCTGTGCGCCCTGAGTAGAGGGTGACTCAGAGCCCCGCCAGGGGATAAAGACATGTGCCCTTCACGCTACTGGGTGGGTCTTGGTTACGCGGCAGTGGGTAACTAATACGACAGCCGGCCACTTCACGGGAATTTCTGTACAGTCCTCCTGCCCACGAGGGATTCGTCCCAAGACCCCTGCCCCAGCGATGCCTGAAACAGAACAGTATTGAACCCAGCGTATACTGACTTCTCCTGTACAGACCTATGATAAAGTTTAATTTATAAACTAGGCACAGTAAGAGATTAACAATAACTAGTAATAAATAGAGCAATTATAACAATATACTATAATAAAAGTCATATGAATGAGCCCCCCTTCTCTCTCTCTTCCCCTCTTCTCCTGCCCCCAAATATACAAATATCTTTCTTTTTTTTTTTTTTTTGGTACTAGGGATGGAACCCAGGGGCATTCTACCTCCGAGCTACCCCCGTAGCCCTTTTAATCTTTTTATTTTGAAATAGGGTCTATTTCTTTTTATCTTTTTATTTTGAAATAGTTGCTGAGGGCCTTGCTAAGTTGCTGAGGCTGGCCTCCAACCTGTGATCCTCCTGTCTCAGCCTCCCAAGTATTGGGATTACAGGCGGGCGCCACCACACTGGCTGCAGATCTCTTTGTGCCACTCTCTGGCTTCTCTCTGGAATTGTGTGAGATGATACGAGGGCTTCGTGATGGGATAAAGTGGGGTGGATGAGCAGACACTTGTCACACATCGTGGCCACGGTTTTTGCAGTTTGAGGTACAACATCAAGACTAGCACAAGTTCCTTTTTTCTCCATCACAGCTTCCCAGCTGGAAGATGCGTTCTTCCCGTAGATCTTAGCAACCTCGACACACACCTTTTTTTCTTTCCTCGGGGAGTCGAGAAGGTTCGCCTTTTCACTTAGAAGGGCACGCTCTGTCTTCTCCCTGGAACACCCAAACTGCCAACCTCATTCCTCTTGTGCTATCACACCGTGACTAAGTAAAACAAGGGCTACTTGGACACACACACCTGGCAACATTGCCCCCACGGGCGTGATAACCGAGCGGCTACTGAGTGACCAACGGAGGAGTAGCATACTGGGAGGACACACTGCTCACAGGGATGACTCGTGTCACCCATGTCCCAGGCAGGGAGCACAAGATCACATCACGCTGCTCAGGACAACACACGACTTAAGACTTTATGAGTGGTTTATTTCTGGAATTTCCCATTCAACATTCTCAGACCATTGCTGACTATGGGTAACTGAAACTGCCAAAAGCAAAACCCTGGATGAGGGAGGACTGCTACCGAGCAGGGAGACCTCTAATCAGCAGAGCCAGCTCCAGAAATCCAATCCTTACCGCCCTGTTCCTCTAGAACCCACTCCAGCAACAAAATATGTCTTATTCAGGGTTTTCTAGAGAAACCGAAGCAATAGGAGATAAGTCAGTACACATCTATAAAAGCACACACACGTTTCCTGTGAGGAACTGCCTTGCACAATTATGGAAGCTCAGAATTGCAGACCAAAGGCTCTGGGAGCGAGAGTCCCCAGTCAGCTCAGCCTCCTGAGACGGTGTGGTCAGCTGACGCCAGGCAGAGCAGGGCCTGCCACTCCGAACATGATACCCAGACACCACAGATCATGAGGCAACCCCAGGCGGTCAGGGGCAAACGCAGGCGCAGAGCAGCACTGAAGTGACCCATAGTCACCTTTACTTTATCAACAAACAGAACACACCCCTGGTGCAGACCCAAGATGGCGGAGAGGCTGAGGGCATGAGAAGCACGAAGGGCGTAACTAGAATCCCATCTCCAGAGGCCGAGCCCCCACCTGCCCCACAGATGCCATGAAAGCTGTGCACCTCTGTCCTGTGCCTGAGCAGGCCGGGGACCTCTGTCCCCTGTCCCCACGCACTGTCTCCCTTCTGGTTCCAGCAGAAGTCCCCAAACACAGGCTTGTCTGTGCCTGAATTCTCCCCAGGTCCTCTGTTTCTACAGCTCTGGGTCTAAGCACCCAGCCTCCCTGCGCCACCGCGTGCCGTGCTAAACACCTTTTCCTGGTGACAGTCATCACAGCAACCTGAGCAGCCCCGGGAGATCATGTGGCCCATCCGGGTCCCACCACCCAGATCCCCCCGCCTGACACCCCCGGTGGCCCGGCAGGACCCCTGGGGCAGAGCTTCCCCTGGGACCGTGGCACGTGCTGGCTCGACTCTGAGTCCGTGTGTCCAGAGGCCTGAGTGACACCGGCCGCGCCCACAGGTCTCAGTGACTTGAAGGTTCAGGCGCCTCCTCCTGCCCACACAGCCCACTCGAGGGCACAGGGACCCCGCTGACCTAGGGCCACGGCAGCCTGCTCTAGCCCAACCCCCAGCATGTACACTGAGGAGGCTCCCACAACCTCCCCAGGGAAACTGAGGCCGAGAGCTTGCTCCTCCTCTGAGGTCAGCAGGTGTTACGAAGCAGCAGCGTGGGAGTTCGCACCCCAGTCCTCCGCCGGGGCTGGGCACAGAAGCAGCCACTGCCAGGGCCCAGGGCCTCGGGCCAGTGTTGCCTTTCCTCTCCTTTACCAGCTTTGAGCAGAAGTGATCAATCACTCAATCAACAAACCCTGCTCAACTTCTGACTTCCCTGTCATAGGGTGCATGTGTGAGGGGGGTGTCCGCCCTCTCTGAAGCTGTGGGGACCCTGATTTCCTGCCCAAGTCCCCCGGGGCAGATGTGCACACACAGCAGGCCCCAGAGTCTCCCACCCAGGGCCACTCGGCATGTGGAGCAGGAGGGCGCATATTTAGAGCTGGAGAGCCGGGGGTTTCAGGGGAGCTGCTTCTGAAACCCCCTCCTGTGTGCAGTGCGGCTCCTCCCACCTGGTGGCTTTGGTTAGAAGTGCACCTCGTGGTTCCCGGGTCTGTCCTCCTCCTCCCCCAGCGTGGCAGCGCCTCTGGGAAACTTTTCTAAAGGAAGCGGTTGCCTTTGCGGCATAGATGGGGAGATGCAGAGCTTCTGATCAAAATGATGCAGCAAGAGCCCGCCCTCCCCAGCCCCGGGCGGTCGCAGGCTCCACCTCCAGCCGGGCGCTGCCCACTGCCCCACACCACCCTTGCCCCGCAGCCATGCAGCCTGCGGCAGTGCTGCTCGCCCTCTGCTGCCTGGCCTCGCGCACCCGTGGCGGCCCTTCCCCAGGTAAGGGGGTCCCCTGGCCGCTCCTGGGGCGCCGCCCTACCTTGAGTCCCTCTAGGGCAGCTGGCCTTGGGGTGGGGGCGCAGCTGCCTCCGCTGGGGACAGGGGGAGCGCTGGGGACAGGGGGCAGGGGGAGCGTCTTCTTCTCTCTGTGCACCCCAGATTGTCACGAAGGGGACAGAGTGTAGCGGTGCGCTGAGGTCCCCTGACCTCCTGCTGCTGTCCGGTGATCGCACACTCTCATCCTTCCTGCAGTCTGCACCCTGACAGCCAGTGCGGGGGAGGGGCAGGGGAGGAAGAAGAGGAGGAAGCCACCTCTGCTGGGAAACTGAGGCACAGTCACTAGGTACCATGCCCAAGCCACACAGCATGAGCTCCCGTTCCCCAGAGGGAGCTGCGATGTCCTCCCCAGCCGCAGAGTCAGAGCACCAGGGAGGACCCTGCCACCCTGCCGTGCCCAGCAGGCGGGTCAGCACCCAGACTGCCGCCGGCTTCGCCCTTCTCTCCTGGAGGGGCTGGAGCTCAGCCAAAGCTGACCAGGCAGGACCAGGGACACTGGTCCCAGAGGGGCCACACCCCCTCGTGGTGTCTCGGGATTCCCAGCAGTCAGTGACACTGGGGACAGGTCGGGCTCCCAGACCTGACCGGGGCTGGGGAGGATGCTGTAACTTGGGGACCATGGGACAGGTAGGAACGGGGGCAGCTTCCTCTCTCAGAGGTATGTTCAAGCTCGGGTGGGAGCTCAGCAAGAGGGTGGTTAACACCTTGCTGAGCCGAGCTGAGCGCAAGGCCAGACCCGACAGGGACCTGCCCCCTCCCCGCTGCACACCACGCGGCCCGCCTCTCCTCCTGCCTAGTGCTCATCCACGTGGTCCTGTTTCCCTCCTGCTGGGTGCCAAGGAGGGAAGTCAGGGCCAGAAGCTGGCCAGGCACACCAGAGAAGCCACGGGGACATACCTGTCATCCGGTACTTGGGAGGCTGAAACAGGAGGATCGCAAGTTCGAGGCCAGCCTTGGCAACTTTAGCGAGACCCTCAGCAACTTAGCAAAACCTTGTTTCAAAATAAATAAATAGATAAGGGCTGGGGACGTCAAGTGAGCTGGCACCTGGAAGAGACCCTCGCCCACCTCAGTGTGCTGAGATTGGCCCCTGGGTTCAATCTCCAGTACCAAAAGAATAAGCCTGGGGGAAGGTTGAGGAGCCTTCGTCTTGGGCCTGGGATTTAGCTCTTCATGCACCCCTGTGGTGGCTTATGGGAGCTCTGCCCACCCCGTGACCTCATCTAGGGCCAAGGTGCGATAGGACGCACACAGCGGGGGCATCCGGAGACCCGGGACACCGACTACTACCCATGGTCCTGTGGCCACCGCGCCCTCCCCTCTCCCCAGTCCATCCCCGGGTTGTCCTCAGGGGGCCGCGAGGTGGCTCTTCCTGCCGTGGCTCCTCTGCCGTGGGGCCTTCCCGTGCAGACCAGCTCTCTGTCAGTGAACCCAGATGAACCCAGCGGCCCGACCCCAGCTCCCGAGTCGCAGGCTTCAGGCCCTCCCTCTGCTGTGCTGTCAGGAGCCACAGTCCCCGGTCGCTCTGGATCCAGAAGCAGCTTGGAGGCCCCTCTCTCTGGTGGTAGGCCAGAGCCCAGAGCCGGGCAGCAGGGACAGGGACCCAAGGGGAGCAGCCCTGAGCCCACAGACCTCCGTGCTGAGCCGGAACAGCCCTCTCCACCCTTCAGAGCTTAGGAAATTGCCACACCGTCGCCTCTGCCCTTTTGCCGTCTGTCCGTTGAGAATGAAAAGGCCCTCTTTCTCAACCTGTCGCCTCTTCCAGGAAGCCCTGCTGGCTGTCGTGCCACCTCTGCCCCCTCTCGGCTCAGCTTACAATGGCCCACGTGCTCAGGGCAGGGGTCTGTGGTCAGGCAGCACCCATGGGAACGCTGCGCCTCTCCCCAGAGAGACCCCCGAAGCAAGGGACCAGGCACCCGGGAGGGAGAGGGCTTTGTGCAGGGGGTGTTGAGAGCTGCCGCAGGCTGGGCCTGCACCTGAAGGAGGCCTCACCCACCCCTGCTGCGGCCAGATGGCATTTTGAGAGGATGCTTTGATAATCACACTGTTGCTTCTTACGTCTTGCCTCATGAGAGGTCAGGGCCGTCAGCGGTTGCCCTGCTTTAGAGATGGTGACAGAGGTTCAGAGAAGTTAAGCAGTTTGCCCAAGGCTTCACAGCCAGTGAGAGGCAGAGCTGGGATTCCAACACTGTGTCCCCATGGGGTAAGGCCAGGACTAATTCCGGAAGACCAGCATCTGGAACGTGCCGGTGGGGGGTGCTCCAGGGGGCATTGTACCCTCCAAAGGACAAGTCCACCCAGTACAAATCATTCGGGTACCCCAGAGCACAGCTGGTGGGTGTGGCCCATGGCAGGGACCCAGGCTCGTGGGATTTTCATTGTGTCAGGAAGGGGAGTGGAGGGACGCAGGCTCAGTGACTCATCCGCAGGGGGGCAGAGCGGAGACCCGCGCCCCTGGCCATAGTTTGCCTCCTACCGCCTGGTCCTTGGGCACAGCCTCCAAACTGTAAGTTCCAGGTGATGGGGACCCAAGGGTGCCAGATTGGCACCAGCCCCCCACGAGGGCACCCCCAGGTGGCACGGCAGGGGTACCTGCAGGATCCGCCTGCGTCTGGCTCTGGCGTACCTGGTTCCTTTCTGGGGATGAGTCCGACACTGGCGTCCCCACCTCCTGAGCCACACGTGGGGCCTCCTGAAAGAGGAAGGTGGCCGGCGAGGTCAGATTCCCCAAACAAATTCCTTTCCTACTACACGCAGGAGCCGGGGTACGTCCATACACACACAGAACTTCCGAGTTCAGAACTCCCATAAACCACAACAGTAGGTGTGAATAATTAAATCCCAGAACAGGAATGAGGTGAGAGCCAAAAGGTACTGCCTTCCACTCAGCTCCAGTACTGTGAAATGTGGCCAGCGTAGGCAGGCATGGTGGTGCACACCTGTAATCCCAGTGTTTGGGAGGCTGAGACTGGAGGATCGCAGGTTTGCGGCCAACCCCAGCAATTTAGGGAGACCCTCAGTAACTTAGTGAGACCCTGTTTTAAAATAAAAAATGCTGGGGGTGTAGCTCAGAGGTAGAATGTCTCTGGGTTCAATCCCCAGTACCACAACAAGGAAAGAAGGAAGTACCCCAAATTCATTGCCCTCCTACAGGGACATGTGGCCAGTGTGTCTTATCTTTTCAGAAACATAAATTAAGGCATGGCTACCAAAAGTTTGTTACTGGATTGCTTTAGCAGCTACTTCTGGAGCCCCTCGGGGGGCCGGCCGGCGTGTTGGGGATCTCAGGGCGGTTCTGGCCTCTTACTCTGCCTGAAACTGAAAAATTGCTGCCGCTGACACTCTGGATCCTGACAGTGTCCCCAAGCTCTGGCACTACCTGTCCAGCTTCTGGATTCTTCTTAGGCGTTTCTGTGAAGAGTCACACAGCAAGTGTGCCCTTACCCGAGCATGTGCAGGGGCAGGGCAGGGGTCAGCACCCTGGTGGGGCCGTGCAGCCCGCCTCGCGGACCACGAATCTCAAGGCCAGTCTTAGGATTCTGAAGAAGGGAGCGTGGAGGTGGGCCAGGACGAGAGGCAGGAACTGCAATGTCAGAATAGGAGTCTTTGTGATTCATTTTTTATACTTTTATTGGTACACTGTAATTATACATCAGAGTGAGGTTCAAAGTGATAACTTTTTATTGCTCTTTCCTTTTGTACTTGGGATTGAACTCAGGGCATTCTGTCTCCCAGCTACACCTCAGCCCTATTTTATTTTTTATTTTGAAACAGGGTCTCACTAAGTTGCTAAGGGTCTCGCTAAATTGATGAGGCTGGCCTTGAACCTGCGATCTTCCTGTCTCAGCCTCCCAAGGACTGGGGTTACAGGCGTAATCTGCAGGGGAACCAAGACTGGCACTCAGAGAGCCTCAGGGAGCCGCGCAGCAGAGGCTCTGGTGCTGAGAGCTGCCCGCCCTGCCTTCACGTGACCCACTTGGCTGGAGCCAGCTGAGAAGGCTGGGGTGAGGGCGGGCCACATCCTGGCTGGGCGGGCCACATCCTGCCTGGGGGTCCCCTACTCGGGGTGTGCTTGGTATTTCTATAACACGCGCGTTGGAAATTCCCCTGGGTCCTGAGAGCGTTCTCTGTGTGGGCAGGGACTTGGTCATCAACTGCCCGTAGCACCCCCTGGCTGGGAGCGCGGGCATCCATGGAGATGGGCACTGAGTGCCTGTGGGGAAGGGCCAGGGTGGACAAGGAGGGCACCTATGTGCTGCCGAGGTCCAAGGCACGGGCCCTGGGCCAGGTGCCCTGCCGACATCCATGTTCTTGACTGGTTCTGTTTCTCTCAGATTTCTGTTCCCAGGTCCTGAACACAGGCGTGAAACCAGGATTTCCCAAAACAATAAACACCGATGACCCCGAAGTGCTCCGAGCGGCCAGGCACAGTGTGGAGAAGTTCAACAACTGCACAGACGACATCTTCTTGTTCAAGGAGGCCCGCGTCCGCAGAGCCCTGGTGCAGGTGGGCCTCTGGGCCGGGGGGCCGCATGTCAGGGACACCACTGAGAATACTCAGGGGACAGGTAGCCGTTGGTGTCACCCCGAGTGAGCACAGAGGCCCAGGCCCTGCCCTTGCTCAGAACATGCTTCCCGGGGCGGTGGCATCTGCAGAGCCCGGGGTGGGAGTGCAGGGCAGAGGGCAGTGACAGGGCTCCTAGAGGAGGGCGGGCTGCAGGCCAGTGCGTCGCCAGTCGGGCTGCCCCCACCGGGGTCCCAGGACCCCATCCCCGCCTCACCCCTCACCTGCAGCCCCAAAGGCCAGCCTGCCACCCTCCACCCACCCCTTCCCTTTCACAACCCTGCCTGCACCTGCTCACTGCGCTCCCTCCCAGAGGGCCCTCGGTGCCCTGAGGACACAGTCAGCTGGACAGCAGGACGCAGGACGGAGGCGCCTTCGGGAGGCGGCTGTCTGGGGTCTGTGTTCGCTGTGCCTGGGGATACTGCAGGCTGCTGCGGGAGCTGGCTTTGGGTGCCAAACACATGCCCAGTGTGTGCTGGTGCCTTGAAGGGGGGGTGAGGTCCACGTCACTGGCGGTTACCGTGGGTCACAGGGCTGTTGGTGGCTTTCGGTTTGGGAACTGGGGATTGAACCCATGAGCATCTACCGCCAAGCTACACTTCCAGCCCTATTTATTTACTTATTTATTGAAACAGGATCTCGCTAACTTGCTGAGGGTCTCAGTTGCTGAGGCTGGCCTCAAACCTGCGATCCTGTCTCAGCCTCCCAAGTACTGGGATTACAGGCGTGGCCACCGCGCGCGGCCAGTGGTGACTTTGATAGCCATCTTATTCTCTTTGGCAACTACAAGCCTTTAAGCGCACTGGGCTCTTTTAGGAAGGGCGTGTGCGAGACACCTGGAGGCAGCCATTGTCATGGCTCCAGCAGCCTCAGAGTCATGGGTGTGGCCGGCAAGGTGCCACCTTCCCCAGGGAGGCTGTTGGCAGGCTTTGACCCTGAGTGCCCCGGCAACAGGGGTGGGCACTGTCCCTCAGTACCTTGGTGATGTTGGGGACTTTATCTCACCTGGTATTTGGTGGGACTGAGACTAGATGTGGAGGAACTTCTCCAACTGCTGTGAGACCATAAATGAAGAGAATGAATTAGGTTGCCGCCATATCAGTAGAGAAGGGCTGTTCTGAAACTCAAAACAGCACAGTGGTCCCTGGAGTGCGGAGCGGATGGCCCTTTTGTCACAAGAGTGGAAAGCGGCCACTGCCGTCCATTTAGAGGCCACAGTGGGCTCCCGGGAGCCAGGGGTGGGCTCAGTTGGCAAACGAAGGGAGGTGGCAGGACTTAGCCTTTGGCCTGGGGGCTGGAGCAACCCCAACCTGAAATCCCTCCTGAATGCAGAGTTCTGAGTAGAGGGGGACACAAAGCCCTTGTGGGCACTACAGGCAGGCAGGGGAGAGGGGCAGGACAGAGGCTCTCTGGCAAGCCGAGCCCCCACCCCAACCTGCCTGGCTCCCCCGGCCCCTCTCGCCTGTCTAAGGCACCTCTTGCTAGCGCCCATCCTGTGCCGGGTGGCCCAGCACCCTGTCCCTTTGTTCTCTTCAGGTAGTGAAGGGCCTGAAATACATGCTGGAGGTGGAAATCGGCAGAACCACGTGCAGGAAAACCACGCACCCGCACCTGGACAACTGTGACTTCCAGACCAACCCCGACTTGAAGCGCGTAAGGCGGGGGCCGCCCCCAGCCGCACTCCACACCGCCCGCTGCCCCTCAGGCCCAGCGCCTCTCTGAGCGCAGGCTTCCCAGCCTCAGCCCTGCAGGCTCTGCGCGGGACTCTCACGCCCTTCTCCCTTTCAGATGCTGAGTTGCTACTCGGAAGTCTGGGTGGTCCCCTGGCTCCGGACCTTCCAGGTGTCTGTTCTCCACTGCCACGCGTGACTGCTGGCCTCTGACTCCCGCAACTCCACGTCACCGTCGGTCCACTGTCACAGACAGGGCGCCAGCGGGTCATCACGGAGAGCTGGGAGGGGAGGCTGACAGCGCAGCGTTTGCTTCTAGAATCAGCTTCACTGAAGCTGCTCGCCTAGATGGAGGGTCTGAGCACTGGGCCCGGGCAGATGCGGGCTGCTGCCTCCCGCTGGGCTCCAACAAGGGCCTGAGCATCGCTGATGGTCTGGGGAGGGGGCGGGGACAACACACATGTTCTGTCCGTCATCTTCTGGAGATTCGAGTCATGAATAAAGGGCTGAGCATTCCAAAGCCCTGTGCTTCCCTTTTCAGGAAGGGCTGGGAGTGAGCATGGCAGGGGGCCTCTCTGTGTGGTCAGACCAGCTTGGGTTGCTCCCGTGAAACTGCTCAAAGCCTTGTCCAGCAGTTAGCTGCTACTAAAGATGGGGTGCCACAAACAGCCAAGCCTGTCCCTGTCACGAACGGTGGGGTAGCGTGGTGGGTGGAGGGGAACCTGCCCTCCAGCCCTGTTTCTGCAGGGGTCTTCCCCCGACTTCTCCCTGCCTCTGAGGCCTGGGTTTGGAAGTGCTTTGCTCATGAGCACATGGGCCTGGGGCCTGAGGGTCTGCAGGTGCAGATGGTGGGCCCACCCCCAGACAGCCGGGGAGGTGCCGCTGAGGCCAGGCTGTGCATGGGGCCCAGAGAAGAAAGAGGACACTGTGGGCTGCAGGGCCCAGGTCCTGGGGAAGGACGGGCTTCAGCTTGAGCTGGAAGAAATGTGGGGCTGGGCCACAGAGGGGAAGCCCAGGGGCTGGCCGGGCTTCTGAGCCTCCATTCTGGGGAGGGTGACCTCAGGCCCCCACTCCAGCGAGCCCCCGTGTGGACGCGGGGTCCGCTCACTGCGGGCTCTTTCCTCTCCGGGCTATCTTTAAAGTTCAACTGCACATCAGGGCACACACGGCAGAAGGCATGTTGGCACCTTGAAGAAAAATATGACTTCCACTAGAAACAAGCAGGAAAGAAAAGAGGCCTGGAATATGCGTGCACTTTGGCTCTCCACTGTAAACATGACCATGGTAGACGACCCAAGTGAGCTACCCTCGGGTTCTTCAGTGGTACGAGGCACCATAATTCAAATCTCCATTCATTTTGCTGCCTTGACTCCCCCTCCTGGCCATTTAGTGCAGGGACATTGGTGGCAGCAGTGCCACACATTTGCTTTACCTGGTGACTCCTCAGGCCCGGAAGGCAATCCTCTCATCAAAGCCCTGTGGACCCCACATGTGGCCAGGCAAGGAGTCACAAAACCAGAGATATCAGGACACTGCCCAGCGTGGTCCCGGGTGGCCTTGGCAAGTTGAACAGCAGATGACGGGGCGGGTCCCCTCACCTCCAGCCTTCCTCTTTACATCCTGCGACCACTAGACCACACCAAGGTCCGGCCTCCCCTGGGCGTGCACAGGCAGCACCCTGCTCTGAGTTGCAGATGAGCCCCACTCACCTGGGGCTCCCTGGGCAGGGGCCCTGCTAGCCCTCCCAGCAGCTTCACCCTGGGAGGGGCTGGAATCCTAACCCCATGAGACTCTCAATACACATGGGTCCACATGGGTCAGGAGTTTGTCCCATCTCCTTATTTTTGGTGCTGGGGATTGAACCCAGAGGTACTCTACCTCCGAGCTACACACCCCCCATCCTTTTTATTTTGAGACGGGTCTTGCCAAGTTGCCTAGGTTGGCCTCAAACTTGCCATCCCGCCTCGGCCTCCCAAGTCGCTAGGATGACAGGCGTGGGCCACTGGCCTGGGAATCCTATCTCTTATAAATAAGGCACATGCACCGTCCCCGCTCCAGGTTTCTCTGAAGTCTCTCCGTGGGGCTGAGTGCCAGGTGGGACCTTTACTTATACCCCGCCACCATCTCCATGATTCCTGACCTGTCTCACATACTGCACAGGACAGAAGGAAATGCTCTCCCGTAAACCGTGCCCATGGCAGCAGGGCGCGAGAGGAGCGGCCGGGGCACTGCTGTTGTGACTTCCCACGTGCAACCCGCAGATGATACTTGGTTTAATCACCCTCCTCACTTCCGGGAGGGATTTGGTGCCCCAAAGACCCCTGGGGAGGAGCTGCAGAGAGACCTGGGGGAGACTCAAGCCACAGGTGAGACAAAACTCCATGTGGAGATGGAGTGGCTGTCAACCAGAGATGACCTGAAATCCCACACCAACCCAGTTTTACTCGCTTTTCAGATTTCTCAATTTTACCCTGACACAAAGTTGGAACTCTGACAGAAGAGGGAAGCTGTGCCTTCGTCTAATGTTATTGTCACTGGGAAAATGTAAGATTAAGTACCTGGCTTTTGAGACACCAGGATTATGACCAAAGACAAGCACTTTTGTTCAGGGTCTCCGGCTAACCAAAACCAGTCAAAACCCTGACAGCCCTGCCCGAGAGCCCAGAGCTTTCCTCAGCCACGCTGCCCCGCTCGCCCGCCTGCCGTGCATGCTCCAGAGCCAGCCCCAGGGCCACGTGCTTCTCTGCAGGGGCAGAGGGGCCAGGCTGAGCTACGGTCCATAGAAATGTAGCTCCTACCACGGCCTGTGGCACCGCCTGTGACGCTTCCAAGCACGCCACGTCCAGGCCACCCAAGACCTGGCACCCCGAAGGACTCTGCTGTGCTGCCAAGGTTGGGGCCGGAGCCCTACCAGGACCCACGGGCTGCAGCAGAGGCCACAGCCCAGCCAGACCCCGGGTGGCCATCTGTACCACTCCAGCCTCGGGCACACGCCTGTCACAGCACTGGAGGCCCCAGCTCGGCTCAGCAGTCACTAACCCTGGAGCCTCGGTCCCCATCTGTACAGAGGCCATCTTTCCTCACATCATTGAGAGTCAGTGTGTGGAGGCCAGGTGTAGCGTTATCCCAGCTACCTGGGAGGCTGAGGAAGAAGGGCTGGAGACCGGGAGGTCCAGGACAGCCTGGGCAACACAGCGAGGCCCAGTGTCTTTTTCAATACTACACACCACTATGCAAGTGGTGTATGCAGAGCGCCACCCAATGGTAGAGCACCTGCTTAGCAGACTCCAGGCCCTGGGATGGAGCCCAGCACCGCCAAAAAAATCCTCAAAAGGGATTTCATTCCTATGAAAGCTACTAACTGGATCATGATGGAGTTTTTGTAATAAATACAGGTACACAATGAATTGTCTGATTAATTTTAAAAGCATATTAGTAATTCATATTAGATTAAATCCCTTTTATGTATACAGCAAAAGCATATCACATAGTTAAACCTAAAAAGAAGACTACCTTTCACACTTCTTCATGCTAAATTACCAGATAATGACAGGAAATGACACTTGGAGACAGAAAATCGACACCTGAGTCAAAATCAAGACTCCTTTGTAGAAAACTGTGAAAAACAATTTGCCAGCTTCTCCGCACGGTGAGAACTAAGCAGCAAGCACACAGCTCTTTGCTTTCAACACAATGAGATGTGAACTCACAGGCCCAACACACTTAAGTTGTTCTTATGACAATGACTAGGTGTTACCTTATTATTCCTGTGTCCCTGAGAGACGAGGCACATTATTAGCTATTAAAGTATTTAATAATGACAACTCGATTTTCTTTTCTAGAAAGTTAGACATGTCAGTGGTTGGCTGGAATGAAGCCGGCTTCCTCCTACTGTTGCTTTATGCACAGGAAGCCCACCCTCATCAAGCCCCTCCCCCTAACATGGGCCGCTCTGGACTGCTGGAATTTGGGCAGCACTACCTATTTAAAACATTGTCAAGTTATCTCGAACCCTTCCGGAGACACAACCTCTTGTGCATGCTCACAAACACCAGGAAAGAAAGGAACAGGTGCGAGCCCACGTGGCAGGCTGGAGGCCACGAGAGGTCTAATGCTGACCTACGGAAGGATGAGTCAAGGGGCGGGGGAGGGCTCCACGGCAGAGCCCCTGGCTCTATCCCCAGCACCAGACAAAAAAGAAAAAGAAGAACCAACAGAAGCTTCTGGCTGCCAAGGCGGCCCCGTGACTCCCTCTGAGCAGATCGGATGGGCCGCCTGCCTGAGACAACGCATCACCAGCCCCGGCCTCTCATCAACACTGATGGGATTAAAGTTCAGTCGCAGCTAAAATAACTAAAGTGGAGAAGTAACTCTCCAGCCACACCATTAAACAGGTTAATCGGCAAGAAAGTGAGTTTTATATTATTTATTATTATCAAAATTAAGACCAGTGTACAGACATAATTGTCAAGCTATACAGCGACTTGGGGCTTGTAACACCAGCACGACTATGACATCAACACGCGCACTGTTCACACCGCGGGTCTAGACAGGAAGAACAAAGGGCGGTCCTGAACACGGGGTCAATTCAACCCCAGCGGGACACTGTCAGGAAGAAGCCCCGGGAGTCCTCTGCTGCTGGAATCTCGGGCTCTCCTACCCGCTCCCCAGGAGTCTGGAAACCCCAGGAGGAGGGAGGACAGGAGGACGCCCCAGCCGCACACCCTGAGAACAGTCTAAAGTCTTGGCTCACACAGCTCTTGCGGGCTGGACTCAGCGATTTTTTTTTTTTTTTTTTGGTACTGGGGATGGAACCCAAGAGCATTTTACCTCTGAGCTACACCCCCAGCCCTTTTTTTTATTATTATTTTTTGTTTTGTTTTGAAACAGGGTCTCAATAAGTTGCTAAGGGTCTTGCTAAGTTGCCAAGGCTGGCCTTGACCCTGTGACTCTCCTGTCTTGGCCTTCCAACTACTGGGATTACAGGTGTAAGCCACCACACCGGCTTGGACTCAGCAAATTTGCAGTGTGCTCCTCCTGTCCTTCCGTGTCACCCCCCCCAAAAAAAAAGTATTACCCCACTTTAGAGTGAAGACGGCAAGGCAGCAGGACAGAGCCAGCAGCAGCAGCCAGATCCTGGGCAGCTCATCCCCTGCTCTATCCACCACGCTGAGCCCTGTTAAAAGTACGGGGAGTCCCCAAGGCCTACGGACCACTGCACCCGGAGAGTTTTTTCTTTTGAGAAGTGGCTTTCCATGACTTTATCTTCCCGGGACAGAGGCCATGCCCTCCACAGGTGGAGCAAGCCCAGGTGGGCGGCAGCAGCCACGCCCACACCTCCGAGGACTGGGCATGCTCCCTGGCCCAGGCGCGGTGGCGGGCTGCTAGACAGACTGGAGGTCAAGTTTGCAGAGGAAGGGGGACCGGAAGGAGCCCAGGTACAGGTGCCCGTCGTGCTCGTGCGCCTCGCTGACGTAGGTGGCCACCAGCCCGTCGGGGTCGTGCAGGCTTCTCCGGAAGGCGCCGCTGTCGCTGAGCTCCAGGACCAGGCTGTACCGCGGCACGAACTTCATCACCGTCTCCTGAGCAAACAGCTGGAAGGGAGGCACAGCGTGAGGCGGGCGCCCTCTGACTCCGAGACTGCCCCTTGCCGCCCAGGCGGGCCACATCATGCCGCACCCACGCAGACCTCAGCTGAGACGGCAGAAACACATGCCACCCAGCTGCACCGCACAAACACACATCGCATCCAGAGAAGCCACCACCCTGGAGCCGCGACTGAGAGCGCCCCGCTCCCACAACGTGGACCCACTGAACCATCCCTGAGGCCCTGGGCCAGCCTGCATGAGCCCGGCCCCATGGTCTCAGTGACTGCTGCCTGCCACCTCCGGGACCCCACGTTACGAATACTCTATCTGTTCAAATAGTCGATACCAATTTCAGACACCATGCAACTTGTCAGAAAAGCTTCCTGCATTAGACAAGCGCCTGTCAGCAAGCGCCTCCTCCCCATGGAAATGGGCGGCGGTGCACTGCAGAGCATCCCTGGAGGCGCTGGAGCAGGCAGGACAGTGCATGTTGAAAGGCTGCCATGAGGTGTGGCTAGCCATTTGGGGGAGTGAGTGGTTTTCTTTTTAATTGAGAAAGAGTTGAGTGTTTAAGTCAGAAGCCTATGGGGAAGGTGGGAGGGCGAGGGTGGGATGGAGGTGTGGCCACAGGAAGGGGACCCCTTTCTCCGTGAAGGAGGAGGTGAGGGGCCCAGGTGGGGGCACAGCCTCAGGGGCTGGGAAAGAGCAGAGACAGTCCCGACAGTCGTGGCAGAGAGCGAGGAGTGAGAAGGCCAGGCAAGGCGGAGGCCCCAGAAGTCACGATGGCGAGTGACAATAGAATACCCCGAAACAGAACGGAAGGAAAAAAGCCACATGGTTCAAATCTTTCAATTCATATTTCAGGATGAAGAATAAAGTGAGTTTTAAGGTAGTCATTACAAGCACCAAATATACAAGCAGAACTATATAATATATATAATAAACTATATATATAAACTATATATATATAAAACTATATAATACATAATTACAAGCAGAACTAGAGCTTGTAATTAGATTCATTTTCATTTGGCTTCTTGGAATTAGTTTTTATAGTTACCTTAAAAATCAGTCTTTTAATGTAGGGTCTCTCGGCTAAGAAATCCAGCATGGAAAACCCAGGGTTGGGGCGAATGGTCGCCATGGCAACCCAGTACCCCCTGGTACTGCTGGGCCGGATGTTGTCAGGAAATCCAGGCATGTTCTCCACGAACATATCGGCCCCTCCCTTCATCAGGCCAGACACGTAGACTCTGAAAAATGTTCCCAAGCAGGCAGTGAGCAGGAGCCCCCCGATTTAAGGAAAATTTTTTTTTCTTTTTTTGTACTGGGGATTAGAACCCAGAGGCATCTTACCTTCCAGTTATACCCCCAGCCCTTTTTATTTATTTTGAAACAGGGTCTAAGTTGCTGAGGGTCATGCTAAGTTGCTAAGGCTGGTCTCAAACCTGTGATCTTCTTGTGTTAGCCTCCCAAGTACTGGGATTACAGGCAGGCACCACCGCACCTGGCTCTAAGGAAAAAATTTTAGCCAAGCACCAAATTAGTGTTGATCCAAATATTTTTATGGAAACTACTGTCAATGTGTCTATCAGGAACGCAGGCCCAGCTGCTGGGGGACACCCTTGGGGGCCCTGGCGAGCTTGAACAGAGAAGCAGCAGGGAACCAAGGCTCACCTAGCAGGGAAATGGGACCCAGGCTGCCCAGCTGGCAGCAAGCCAGGACACTCCCACACTACGACTCTCAAGAAGCTGAGAGGGAGGGATGGAGGAGCCCCTTCCCCCGTCCCGACCTTTCACCGCCATTACACAGAGCTGAGGGTGCCCGCTGCGTCTCAGATGTCTGTCAAGAGCGGTCTATTCCATCCCAGACCATGGTGAGCGCTGGCCCGCTCCCGACACTCAGCTGACAAACGCACCTTCGTATCCTCGCCATGGTTGTTTCCGTCACCAGGACGAAATCCTCCTCAGGAGAAAGCTGGACTCCGTTGGGGAACTGCAACTGGTCCAACAGAACCTTCACCTCCTTGGTCGCGGTGTCATACTCCAGCAGACTGTGGAAGGCCACAAGCACAAAGTCACACAGGAGAGGGCCTCCCCGTGGGCCTGGAACTGTGCTCCCCGTGCCGGGCCTCCCCGTGGGCCTGAACTGTTCTCCCCGTGCCGGGCCTCCCCGTGGGCCTGGAACTGTGCTCCCCGTGCCGGGCCTCCCCGTGGGCCTGGAACTGTGCTCCCCGTGCCGGGCCTCCCC
>PVJS01042271.1:0-17586 GCA_004027185.1 Glis glis | reverse complement strand
AAACACACTATAGCACATGATGTACATACACAAACCTATAAGACTCAATCACTATCCGGAGCATGAAAGGGAGGGAAGGGGGAGGGAATAGGGTGGGATTGGAGGGAGGGCTAAATGTGCAATGTGTGCATGTATGATGTTGATACCCTGACATATATCAAAATGTATAATTACAATGCACCAATAAATGAACATAAAACAGACAAATAATAGACCCCTTTTCTATGATGAACACTGATCTTCACTTTTTAAAAATGTCATGGCAATTATATAAGATGTTTTATGACTATTTATCACATTTTTCTAAAATGGCAATCATGGTTCAGAGAGGTCAAATAACTTGCCCAAGTTCAACACAGCTGATCTGTAGAGGAGAAGGGTATCACACCATAATAATGTGACTCCAGAAACTCTGTTCTTTTTAAATTTTTTTTTGTGGTACTGGGGATTGATCCCAGGGGCATTTTATTTCTGAGCTACACCCCACCAGCCCTTTTTATTTTTTATTTTGAAATAGGTTCTCATTAACTTGCTGAGGCTGCAATCCTCCTGTCTCAGCCTCCCAAGTGCTGGGATTACAGGCGTGCACCACGACACCTGGCCTAGCTCCTCTGTTCTGTGCTGCTGTCCTCACAAGCTTCTTAGTATGAGGCTTCTCAGCCAGGCAGCTAAGTACACACTTGACAATTTGATTTGTAATTTAACCAGGAATAGCAAAATCTTGTGAGAACAAGTGTTTTGTCCATTTCTGGCTCATTCCCGTTCCAAGATAACATTCTGCCTTTTTATTTCAATGAATAATGCTGGTGAGCATACACATAACTTCAAAGCTGTAATTCACATCAGAGTTACCTCCTCTTCAGAGGGCACTAAAAATTGCTGGCCACGTCTGCTCACTTCTGAGACTAGAAATTATATTACCATTTTCTATAAAAATATTGAGACATGCACAGATACCAAACTGAAAAGAGGTTGTTATATCCCATTTTCTAAAATTGCTGCAAAGAGAGTGAGCTTTCTCCCTTCGGATGGCACATTGTCTATATATATATATTTTTCTTTTTTCTTCTTTCAGTGTCATTTCAGCTTAGAGAAACTGGTTATCTTTCACAATAGATTTCCTCTGGTGGTAGAATGCTCCGCTCACCAGGTGTTGATGAGTTGGTTGTTATCCTTATTATAGAAATAAAAATGGAATGGTACAATAAAATAACACATAATCCCCTGACTGACAAGGGAGCAGAATTGTGAATGCTGTATCAATATCAGAGCATGAGTTCTGGGAAGTGTGATGAAATCAATTATTATTCTGGATCATAAGAAGAATCTTATTTTCTTATAGAATTTGAATATTTCATCATATATGCACATGAAATATGTATAAGAGAACTTTGGTCATAGAAATTGCATATTTTATTTATTTATACACATATAAAATGATTTTGTATGCATTTAATTTTTTATGTTTACATTTCTTTTTATCTATCTTTGTGTAGAGGAAGAGAGAGAAGGAAAGCAAAAGAGAGAGAAAGAGAGTATATTCTTTTGTATATTTTCTTATACTCCCAGAATCAGAGTTATTTGAGAGTAGTGACTATGGGAGGTTTAATTGACACTTGAATAACTGGAGTTGCCAGCCCTGCAGATGTTTGTAGTATGGATAAGTAAGTCAATTAATAAACATCGCTGCCATTTGATTCCTTTCTCTATTATTCAATTGCACAGTTTCAGTCTTTCTGTCTCTTTTTGGAGTGTTTTTCTCCATCTCCAGTGCCAGGATGAGAATTAAACAGCACATCTTTTTCAGGGGAGAAGTCATATCAAAGTCCTCTCAATCTATTACCTTGCTCCAGGCCCTTGTTCATATAACACTAAAAGTTATGCATTTCAAAAGCAAATTTACATCATATTGTTCCCTTTTTGTATGCCTTTCAGTCTGTTTATTGTCAAATAAAAATTGCACATATTTATATATGATTATTTGAAATTTATATACATCATGAATGGTTAAATTGAGCTAGTTAATATATGTATTATCTTACATATTTTTGCGGTAATAACAATTAAAATCTACTCTCAGCAGTTTTCAAGAATATAATACATTGCTGCTAGCTATGGTGACCATTGTTTCTAATAGCTCACTTGAACTAATTTCTCCTAAGTGAAATTTTCTATCCTTCAATAAGTACCTTCCCACGCCTCTACTCTTTTTTGAAGTTTCTAAAGACTTACCTGTTATGTATCAAGGGCTAGCCTGGTTTATTTTATTAGGTTGATGTTTTGGATAATCCAGTCAATGAAGATCACTTAGTTCAAATTGTTGAGCTGATTAAACATTTTAAATTAGTCTCTAAAACTGAATAAAGCTTCCAAAATATCCCTCAACCATCTTCGGGAAGCTAAGGTCTGTCTCTCCCTAGCCTTCTAACCCCATTAATGGGAACCTCATCTGCTTACTCCAGAATTTCAACACTTGTGTTTCACTAGGTCTTCTACCACAAAAGGTTCAATAGTCAAACAAGTATGAAAAAGGCTGGATTAAACAGGTCTTTATATTATAGGACTTCAAAGCCTTTACTCTGCATATTTGTACAGTAAATGTGGGGCACAGTATGCCCTGTTTCCCAAACTAGTTTGACAATAGAACACTCTCCAGCCCCTTTCCCTCTTTCATTTTGAGCATTACCTGGAAACACACTGGCATGCTGTGGGAAATGCCACTTGACTGATTCTGAGATTGGTATGTATATCCCTCCCTCAAACCCTCAAACTTTGCTACACTGATCTTGCTGGAATATTCTCTCTGTATTCTGCCTTTCCCATCTATTTGAACAAGTTTCCTGCTTTTTTAAAAATAAAAATTGTCCTATCTTAAGTGAGTGTTTATGTTAAAATAGGTACACTGCATATTTGCTAGACCTAGGAAAATGGACTGTGGTAACAATTTGAGAATTTTCTATGGAGAAGGAATAGGTTCCAGTGAAAGAGAGAAAGGTTCATCAGAGATGAGAGAGAAAAAAAGGAGAGTATAATGTCAGAAGAACTAATGATAAAAGTTTCAATGAGGGAAATTTGGTGAAAAATATCGATGATGCTAAATTATACAGAGAAGCCTATCATAATGAATACCACCTCATTAGAGTGGAAAAGTTTCAATCCTAATTGCAGGTGTCTTAGTCATTTTGAGCTGCTCTTACAAAGTGCCTTACACTAGGTGGCTCATAAATAGCAGAATCCATTTCCCACAGTTCTGGAAGCTAGGAAGTCTGAGATCAGGGTCATGGCAGGCATAAATGAATCAAAAAATCTCAGAGAAACAAAAACTGATACAGTATTTGTGCAAAGAAATATGGTAGTAGGTATTGGATTGAATAAGATCAGATCCTTTGGTCCAACAATTTCATTGGAAACTTGCCTACAGAAAACAGAGATGTGTGCTCAGAATTATAGCCAAGGCTGTACATCACAATAGAAATTTGACTACTAAAAATTTGAACAAATCCAGATTCTAAAATATGTGTATAATCAAGTTATGACCTGCATATCATGGAATATTGTACTTTCAACATGGTTTAATGGCCTAAGGAAATTCTTGATTATTAAGTGAAATTTTATTTAAAATCTGTATATGCAATGTGATTGGAAGTATGATAAACATAGTTCATGTGATTGTAGATGATAATCACAATCTTTTGGTCAGTATCTTATATGTAAAAATTCTCCATGAAAAAAAATTCACTTTATATTCAGAAAAATATTATTGAGAACATTGAATCCAGTTCTAACTCTGTGACTTTTTTTTTTACATTTGAAGTTATATAATCTTTCTTAAACTCAGAGACTGTCATTCAGTTATTCATGGACTCTGAGGTTTCACTCCCTGAGTTCATATTCCAGTGTCCTGGCTTAATAACTGTGTAATGTTGGAGTCATCTCCCCTTTTTAAATTTTACATGTCTGTAAAAGATGACTAACATTAATACTTTAGGCCGTGTGTGGTGGCATATGCCTTTAATCATAGTACTTGGGAAACCGAGACAGAAGAATCGCGGGTTTGAAGCCAGCCTCAACAACTTAGCAAAATTGTTTCCAAATGAAAAATAAAATAGGGCTGGGGATGTAGCTCAGAGGTAGAATGTCCCTGGGTTCAATTCCCAGCGAAATAAATAAATAAATAAAAACAATACTATATTTTTCAAGATATTAAGGGAATCAAGTAAGAAAATGGTTGTATAGTATAGTGGTTGACATACAGTGAATCCTCAATACTCTATATTAATATGAATAACAAAAACAGGGACACCTACTTCAAGTGGTCGTGATAATTAAATGAAATAACGCATTTTCATGCAGGAGATTCAGGAAGTCTTAGCTCCATTCCTGTCTGGCCTGCCTTTTCCATTTCCCTTCCTTTGGAGAGGGGCAAGCTCTCTTCTCCAGGGAAGCCGACTGGAAGCCAGATGCAGAGTGTGCTGCCACCTAGCGGACCGCCCGGTAGTATTTATTTATTTACTTTTGAGACATCAAGAAATCACATAAACCTATTTGTCACAGACACAGAATTTCTGTTGCTCTTGCCCTCTGCCAGGTTGACTTGCGTTTCCTTCCTAGTGGGGTTTTGTGGGAGGTTTTCATTGGCGAGGCAGCTGAACTAGAACCAACTGCATTCCGTTGTAAAGGAGCAGGAATAGAGAGTCAAGCTCTTTGCAGAGTCCTAGTGAGAAATACATAGGACTCAGACCACAGAGGAGCAGCCAAGGGGGCAGCAGGTGCACTCCAGAGAGTAGACCTTCTACACTCCTGGCTTTGCATCTTTTATCTGCGTCTCTCACCCCAAAAGGAAAGAATCAGTCTTACCTTCACCCAGGAGAGAGGATATCATCCTCTGGAATGATAAAAACCTCAGTGCACACCGCTGTGCAGAATAGGGTTCTCCATTCAAGCCTTTTTTTTTTTTTTGCAGTACTGGGAATTGAACCCAGGGACGTTCTACCTCTGCGTTACACCCCTGGCCCTATTTTTTTTTATACTTTATTTTGAAACCGGGTCTCACGAAGTTGTGGAGGGCCTCACTAAGGAAAGAGAGAGAGAGAGAGAGAGAGAGCGAGCGCACTGAGGCTGGCTGTGAACCTGAATCCTCTGGTCTCCGCCTCCCAAAGTATCCATTCAAGCCTTTTCTTGGTAGCTAAGGACAATCTTGTGGTGGGCTTTAAAATAATATTATTGGTGCATTGTGATCATACATCATAATGAAATTCAGAGTGATAGAGACATATATGCACACAGCACTTGGTGAGCTTCCCCGCGACTCCCACCCCACTCCCTCCCTTTCCCCACACATGGCATTGAGATTGGCATTGATAATTGTGTATATGTACATAGTGTCAATTGAAATGTTTCCTTCATCAAGTCTCCTTCCCACCACATGCATCCCTCCCCTAGACCCTCTCCGTCCCTCCACTGGAGTTACTTTTCCTTTGTCTGTAGTCCCTTTTGTATCCCAGTTTCTCCTTAGTTTCCCCATATGAGGGAAAACATATAACTCTTCATTTTTTTTGTGACTGGCTGATTTCACTTAGCATACTATCCTCTAGTTCCATCCATTTTCCTGCAAATGGCATAATTTTGTTCTTCCTTATGACTGAGTAGATTTCCATTGTGTGTATATCCCATAATTTTGTAATCCATTTATCTGTTGATGGACACGTAGGTTGGTTCCATAATTTGGCTACTGTGAATTGTTTTGCTATAAACATAGATATGCGTGTATTATATCTGGCTTCAATCACTTTGGAAACTCATGGTGGGCTTTTACATGTCGATTAATAAAAAAAAAACCTCTCACATGTATTTCTCATTATTTCTCATTATTCCATAGAGGAAAGCTTGGGACAGAAACCCAACATGGACCATAAGTCCTGTTTTCACCATGTAATATTGGAAAAGTTACCGTGCCTCTCTCTGAACCTCAGTTTCCCCAATATTAAATTAATGGTAACAATGATCATGACATATTTGTGGTATTACATGGGATAATAAACATGAAAACATGAGATAATGTGGCTAATGTGACATTAGTTGGGTATTTACTTATTTGTAAATTTTAAAGATACATTTTTATTTGTGCATAAAAATGGTGCATTTCAGTGTGGCAAAATTATGCATACATAAAAATATACTTTGTTCAATTTCACTTTGGTGGATTAGTTTTTAAAGTCTATCTTTCCTCTCCAGGTGGCATTCATTTTCTTTCTAGGCTGCATGCAGGTGAGGGAGTGATGGTGGGGCCTGGGGAGTGCATGGGTGTCTCCCAGGGCTTTTGAAGTTTACCATTTGAAGCAGAAAGGTTCTGTGATCTTCAAGCCTCAGGAAGAGTCCAGGATCCAGAGAGCAGGTAGGAAAATTAGAGAACATCAGTTACTTGGAATCTACTGTGTGTTTTTCATGGTTAGCATGGTTGGCTACAAATCAATAGATCTGAGGCTAAGCACAGTTCTTTCACGATCTTACAGTGTGCTTCTGGGTAAGTATATATCTTAGATATTTATCCATATGTCCAGAGAGGTGAAGTGACTTATCAGGACAGGTCTAGGTTTCAAACCTTCTATCCGATTTTAAATCCTGATACACTCTGGTTACACACATTTTGGAGCAACATACCCCTCTAAATCATTTTGAAGTTGAGTGCATGTGTATTCAGTCCATCACAGACTAACTCTCCTTACTCTGCTCAAAAATCAAGACTATTTATAGAGGATTTGGTGGTTAAAATTAAGAGATTCTAGCTGGATATTGTAGCACACACCTGTAATCTTGGGAGGCAGAGATGGGAGGATTGTAGGTTCAAGGCCAGTCTCAGTAACTTAAAGAGACCCTCAGCAACTTAGCGAGATCCTGTTTCAAAATAAAAAAAAATGGGATAAAATAGTGCTGGGGGTCTAGTTCAAAGGTAGAATGCCCCTCAGTTCAATCTCCAGTACCAGAGAGGGAGGGAGGGAAAGAGAGAGAGAGAGAGAGAGAGAGAGAGAGAGAGAGAGATTCCAAAAGTTCAGAAATCACCCAGAATCTCTAAGATCTAGTATTCTCTATTTGAGAATTTTCTTTAGCCTGCACATGTTTGATAGCACAAACTACAGAAGAGATGGGATGATTCAGGAAAATACTGTAGGTTTTTCTGTGCCACATGGAGGAGGAGAAAGGGACTCTTTGGGGTCAGTGTGGCTTAGGGGTAGGTGAACATTTGAACATTCATCTGCTCAACCCTTTTGCATCATTTCATTCTATCCCCTAGCTGCCTTTTCCCACCTGCTCACATAGAACTGCTCACACCTCCACGTATTCTGTGCCCTGTTTCTACGAAGTCATGGAGTAGGGCAGACTTGGTGTTGTAGGACCTGGAAGCTACTTACTAAATATGTACGATAAGGAAAGCTAGCTCACTCCTTGATCTTCAATGTTTTTACCCATAAAACAAGGAGAATGCTCTCTACTTCTGAGTGCCACTACAGTATGGATCAAATCAAACCGGGACTTTGATACCAGTTCCCGTGAAGTCATTTAACCTTTAGTTATTTTGTCACTTCCATGTTCTAGGCGCTTCCACGTGATGTTGAGATATTGTTCTCTGGACCTTTGTTCCTTTTTTTTTTTCGTGTGGTACTGAGGTTTGAACCCAGAGGCATTGTATCTCCAAGCTACACCCCCAGACTTTTTAATTTTTTTGTTTTGAAACAGGGTCTCACAAGGTCGCTGATAGTCTGGCTACCTTGCTGAGGCTGTTCTCAAACCCATGATCCTCCTGTCTCAGCCTCCGAGGTACTGGGATTACAGGCATGTGTCACCACGCCCGACTGACCCGTGTTCTTGATCTTTTGGGGGAAATGTGAACAATCTTGGTGTCAATAATAATCCATTGTTCGTGTTTGGTTTTTAGAAAAGCTGAATCTGCTGAATTTGCCTGCATTTCTGTGGGTATCTTGGAAAGCAGATATGCCCTGCAACCTAGTACTCCAAAGGCATATTATCTCCTGAACCCTATCTTGTGTAACGATGCCTTAGTGTGGACACACTGAGTTCATTTAGGCAGAGCAAATTAAAGTCATTGTTAGGTGTGAAAAGAGCTAATCTGCAAAGGACTGATTTTTTTCTACTTTAATTGACTGCTACAGCTTAAAAATACTTTTGCGGAGCAAAGAAGAGAAAAATATAATACCAGAAAAGAGACATTTGTGTTATAGTAAAGCAAAGATGTAGCCACATTAACATAAGTATGCACATACACACAATAGGAAGATATTGAAGTGCTTGCATGAAGAGGATTTTAATTTTATGCCATTTTCAGGTTGTAACAATAGCATACACTTAATTTAAGAACATAGTAAAAGCAAGGAATAAATATCCCGAAGGATATGTCACCCATAATTCCCAAACCCAAAGACAGTTTCTGTTTACATTTTAGAGCATTTTCTTCAAATAACAAAGTATTTTTTATAAACACACAAGCATAATTTAAGTCCAGCATTTAAACACGGGGAAAAAAAGTTTCCTGAAGTAACTAATTACAAGAGGCAATGATTGTATCCCTTCAAAAATTTTTATGTTGAAACTTAATGCCCAGTGTGATGGTGTCTGGAGGTCGTGAGGGTTGAGCCTCATGGAAAGGATTAGTGCCCTTATAAAAGCGACCTCAAAAGGCCCCCTTCCTCCTCCTGATGTATGAGAGGATAGCAAGAAGACAGCCATCTATGAACTGGGAATTGGGCCCTCGCCAGACATCAAATCTGCCAGTATGTTGGATCTTACACTTTCCAGTCTCCAGGACTATGATAATTTTCTGTTATTCATAAGCCACCCAATCTATGGTATTCTTTTATGGTAGCTTGAACTAAAGCACTCATTTAAGCATGTTTTGTTTTCAGCATCTTCTAAAAGTCCCCCCACTGTCCATCTGGTTTCAAAACAATGTGAGTATATGAAGGAAAAGGGATATCTAATAGACTTTCTGGTGGTTGATGTGGAGAGGAGGAAAGGGTGCCTGATATTATGGCATTTTAAAGTCTTACCATACTTAAAGGGTCTTTAAGATTTTTTTCTGTATCCGTGCCATCCTATCTTTTGAGGTAACACCTCAAAGACCACCCTAGTGAGAAAGACCTGACCAGTCCTGGGAAACTAAAGAAAGCTGTCTATCCATTGCCACACAGAGGATAGCCTGGGATACCAGGACCTCCTGCTTCAAGTCACAGAATCCATTCATACATAGTTGTTCCCTCCATTTGGACTTATCTTACTGGTTGGAGAATGGAAGAGTCAGATGAAAGGCTAGAAAGATTCTATAATTACTTTGGCAACTTCTAATCTCCTGAAATTCAGTGTATGATACAGAATTGCTCCCTAGTTTCCTACTGGGTGTCAGAATAAATTCAGTAAGAGAGGCACAGGTAGTAGAATAGTAGAGCAGAGAGACTGCTTCAGTTCAGCACCACCTGGGAATTAGGGTTACCCTCAACAGTGTACCTGGGGCAGCTTGGGGAGTCTGGGAGGACCCTCAGGACACATCTCTCCATTGGCAACAATTCACACAAACTCTTTGGTTTGTTTGATGACTTTGAAGATATTTTATTGTCTATATAGCATTATAATCTTAAAAGTTTCCCTCATTCAATTCCAATTCCAAGAAAGAGGCATTTATAATGAATTTTGAACCATTCCAAAGTTAATAACTTTACACACACACACACACACACACACACACACACACACACCACCTACAAATTCAAATGCAGGACACCACATACATATATCCATATATCCATAGGGGTAGGAGAGACAGTCTACCATAATCTTTGCCCTTGGTCTGGAAAGGTCTAACTTCATGCTTTACTTTTCCAAAGATTCCCTGCCAGGCTACTTGGCATCCCATGCTAACACTTAAAAAAATGAAATGATAAATGTTGTATCTAGGAAATGTACCATCTTATTCTTTCTTTAATATAGATTGGTGTGTTGTAAGGCTGCTGTGCAGGGTTTCATGAAGTATTTGCTTAGCAGGCATATTCCAACCCATGGGTACAGGAAGGAAAGCCTCATGTATGTGTCTGATCCATAAACCCATCTTACCTTCCAGAGTTCTGACAGATGGAGAAAGTAAATTTCCAATTCTATTTTAATAGTGAGACCTCTGTACTCTTATTATAGTCCAACCAGGCTGGTTCCAAGAAAGCAGTACTGAGCATCAAGTCTGAAGGGTGAGAGGAGTTAAACATGAGAAAGTCAGCCACGAGGCCCCTCCCCAGGGGTTGAAGAGCAGTTGAGATTATGTCACGATCGCAATGAAGCTTCAGGATTCGGTCTGTAAATGGTGGAGTGTTAGACTCTTGCCTCATAGGGTTTCACCAGAGGCAGGGGGAGCTTCAGGAGAAGAAAGACCTAGACAAGGAAAGGTAAACACAGTGACATCCTCCTTCCCACAAGTGAGGAAGAAGGGGTTTGGAAAGATTCATTGCTCAAAATCCCAGTTGACAATAGTCTAATCATATGAAAGTCTTCAAGATCTCTTGAATCCAGGGTCGTGCAGAGGCCTGGGTACCCTTTTCCTGGGTGTCTTTCACCAGGTGCCTGACATCAAGTCAGATCGACCCCAGCCTCCTGTGCCTTGTGTTCTAATCCTAGTGCCCTGGTTTCTCCTAACTTCTGGGAACAAGACACTGTTCTCTACTCCATGTCTAAACTTAGGTTTAGTTTGAATCTTCAGTTACAAATATGTCCTGACAAGACGAAAGTCTGGCGTCACCAACACCATTCTTTACCAAGGTGGGGATTCTTCCCCTCACTGCCACTACTGACCCGGCTGGGATGTATGGGATTTGCTCTCAGATATCCTCTGTTGTTTTCCAGAATCTCCCCAATGCTGTTTCTGTGACTCTTTGTGCTCAGTCTGCGTGTAGAGTATTCCTTATTTTTCTAGTTCTCAGTAATGTTCTTCAGAGGTTGCTCTAGGTGATTTTCTTGACAGCTAGTTTTCTTGGCTTTTCTCCTTCACAGAGCTACCTGTGATGATGGTCACCTAGTTTCCCTGGAACACAGAGTAGAAACACCTAGACAAAGAAAGGTAAATGCAGGAACATCCTCCTTCCCACAAGTGAGGAAGGAGTTTGGAAAGATTCATTGTTCAAAATCCCAGTTGACAATAGTCTCATTATATGAAAGTCTTCAAGATCTCTTGAATACAGGGTTGTGCAGTGACCTGGGTGTCCTTCACCAGGTGCCTGACCTCAAGTCAGATTGGCCACCTGGTTTCCCTGGAACATGGAAGTTGGAGAGAAATTCTTAGAGTAATTTGCCTTGCATCTTAAACCTATGTGGCTTTGAACACTTTTGAAGAAGCACTTTTCAGAAGCATACATCCAAAAGAGGAGTACTATACCCTCTATGATAGTCTGATTTCTCCTTAGAAATGGAGGGAGGGAGGGTGGGAGGAGGGAGAGAGAGAGAAAGATAGATAGATAGATAGATAGATAGATGATAGATAGATGATATATATATATAGACACACACACACACACACACACACACACACACACACACACACGTTCATGTGTCACGTGGTTATGGAGGCTTAGAAATCCCCACATCTACAGTTAGCAAGCTGGGAAACCAGTGGTGGGAGTTCTAGTCTCAGTCTGAGCCTAAAGGCAAGGGAAGATCAAAGTCCAATCTTGAAGACAGCCAGGCAGAAAGAACAACTTCTCCTTTATTTAGCCTTTGTCTTTCTCTTTTTTCTATTCAGGCCTCCAGTAGATTAAATAAGGCCCATCCTCCTGGGGATGGCAATCTGTTATACTCAGTCCACTGGTTCAAATATTAATCTCATCCAGAAAAACACCCTCAGTGATACACACAGAATAGTGTTTAACCAAATATCTTGGTATCCTGTGGCTCAGTCATATTGACACATGAAATTAACCATCACATCCTCCACCCCTCCCCCCGTAGTGCTGGGTGTTCAACCTAGGGCCCTGCACATGCTAAGCATTCACTCTACCACTGAGCTATACCCCCGGCCCACATCTTCCCCTCTTTCATTCCAGAAGCTAGAAACCAGTTTCCATTACCATAATCATTAAATTCAGGGTTCTTAACACGAACATGATGCTCAAGGAAGATCTTTCAATGCTCAGTCTTTCAATCCTCAGCAAAGAGGTAGCGTAAGGACAAGGGTTCTTTTGTTGTTAATCCCCTGTCTGTAGTCCCCCAATTTACTCCAGATATGTTCCCTGAGCACTCCCTACCTATCTTATCAGACTCCCTTCACCCAACCCATAGCCTCCATCCCTGCCCCAACCATGGCTCAGGTTTGCCACCTAGCTGGTTTCCTACCTTATTCTTGCTGAAAACAAATTCCATAACACATTATAATAGCTACAACAACAGCTGCCTTCTCTTATGCATCTACTGTGTGACACATTTTACATAGATTAGCATATGTATCTACTGTGTGACACATTTTACATAGATTAGCATATTACAACAACCTCATGAGAGATGATGATCCCTACTTTGCAGATACCATGACCAAAAGGCACAAGGATTAACAAACTCTCCCAAGGCCACAAAACTATTGAATGGTAACGTCACAATTCAAACCCACGTAGATCTGATGATGTGCAAAGTCCGTGCACATCATAATTATGGACTGTGCTCCCTGCCTCCCACCCCCCACCACTCTCTAGACTGTTTCATGAAAGACCGAGTAGCTGGCTCAAATGGAAATTTTCCTCTCTGATTCAGTCTGGTAGCTCAACATAGATCCAAACTCAGTGATCTTTTCCAAGCATTGGCATAAACAGGATTGAAAATCCTATGTGACTTCTCTGTGAGCAATTAAGGGGCCGCATTCTGAAGCACGCCATTCACCATTCACTATTCATCATCAGAAACTTTCAGAAACACTGAAGGTCATGATTGAAAACACAGTTATTTTAAGAGATGGCATTGTTCTCAAAAGCCACAGTAGGACCATTGCAGAATGATTTAAACTCAGATCTATATTCAGAGATGAATTCTTCTTGCAGCTCAATGACGCAGGTTTGTTAGTTGGGGTGTGAGTGGGAGGTGGGGAGATAAAAAAGGGGGACAAGCATTCATTCTTACCAACCTCACGCTCACCTTCTAATGGTTGCTTATTTCCCCTGTACTTTGCAAACTCTTTCAAATTCCTCACTTCCGCCTAGCAGCTCCATTTCATTTAATTTGTCATAGGAATATTTCTCAATAAGGGCAAACCTGTAAGGAAAATTGAAAAATGCAAGGCACTTGCATAATGAAATGTTTTGGCAAAAGGTGCAAGATTTTCTTTGGGTCATGTTTTCCTCCAAACTTGTGGTGGGGGAATATGTTAAAAGCATACCCACCTTTCTCCTAAATTTTGCTTTACTCTCAAATGCTTTCTCTACTCCCATAATTAATCACTATTGAAGATTTAAGGATTTGGGACAACAAGGTATGGGAGAGGGGATACAGAAAGGATGGATGACATGTTGTGGTAGATTGAATTATTAGCTTTAATCCTCCCTCTGCAGTAATATACTGCAGTAATATAGATTCACCCTCTTTCCCTTTCTCGGTACCATATTTTCTACCTCTCTTGCCTTTGGGTTTGCCCAAGTGACTTGCTTAGACTATGGGGCTTTAGCAAATCTGCTGTAAACAAAGCTTGCCTTCTTGCATTTGTACCATTGCCATGAGAAAAACATACCCTCCAGACTGAGGAGAGGCTCATGGATCAGACCTGAAATGAACCCATCGCTTGGATTTTAGCCCAACCAAACTCAGCCTGGATCACTTCAATCCCACCCCGTGCAGCAGAAGTATGAGACCTACAACAAATTATAATACCTTCTTTTAAGAAGTAAATGCTCATTTTTATAAAGCACTGCAGTTGATGCTGACTTGTTGCACTACAGTGTGTGTGTGTGTGTGTGTGTGTATGTGTATGTGTGTTTGTGTGTGTGTAAATAGCCAACAGTTACCTGAGTCAACTGAAGAAGAATCCCACAACACAGCTAGACTATATGCAATTTCAGCTTAACTAAGTGCCTCCGTCACGTCCTCTCATTTAGATTTTACAACAGCTGAAAGAGGTAGGTTCACTCAGTTTACTAAGGTTCAGAAAGATTAAATAGCTATCTGAAGGCCCATGTAGTTTTAGAGCCAAACCTGAATCTGAGATTTCCCATTAGACCTACTCTGCCATACAAAAACTTTTTTCCCTTTTCAAGTTGAATTCTTGCATATTTCTAAAATAGGATGGAGAAAAGTTGCAACCATACTTTAACATCTACTGCATTTTTTGGCTTACAGAATATTCAATATCTCCCCCCCCCATGTTCACATTCACTCTTGTAGATAAGGATAGTTGGGGTCACTGGGCATTTTACAGATTGGGAAACTGTGACTTAACAAGATGGTCCAGTGTTCTTTTTAGCTTGACACTTCCTGATGTTAGACCCCAGGACTCCTTGTTCTTAGATCATTTACTTTAGAAAACTTGCAATTGTGAATCCTTTCTCTATTCTTTTGAGATGTAAATATTCTCCCAGCCTCTTGGCAGTTTTACATCCCAGCGATGTCTTTCTCAAGGGCCTGTAAACCATCCTTTTTAAATAAAATCATCAAGAAAGATACTGCCCTGTATCTGTGAGAGCAATTCAGAGCCAAGTGTCCATCAGCACCAATCAGAAAGCACAGGTGGCTTCATTTCATGGACCATCCTTCCCTCTGGAGTCCTCCAGTAATCTTCCACCAGCTTCTGAACCCCATTTCAACAGTCCTGAGTAATGTCTTCCTTGCCTGTTTAACTCCATCCGGTACAGTTTTTTCTGTGATGTGAACCAAGGAATGGTTCATCTGAGAACAATCAGTCAATGATGGCCAGGGCTCAGACTCAAATGCAGAGCCAGTGGCTACAAATCTAATACTTTCATGGTTTCAAATATGCGCGTACTCATTTGTTATTGATATTTCTGTCTCTTGCTTTTTTTTTTCCTCCCTCTAGTCTAAACTTTAGAGGGTTTGGTTTGTGATCTTCTCATTATTTTTACTTGGCTTGTGAAACTAGACCAAAGAGCGTTAGGTCCAGAGCCTCAGCCTTCCATTGTATGAGAGGTTTGGCCTCATGCCCTTAGAGACTGTTAGATGTCTCAGAGGATTGCTTTGTTTAATACTCTTGAAAATGCCCCAAGGTCTTTCATGGAGAGCAGCAGTGTGGGCTTCATGATATTTTTAATTAAAAGTGCATTGTCTGAAGCCGTAGCCTTTAGCCTCTTATTTATCATTAAGTTCTCTGCAGTTGTTACAAACTCTAGACTAAAATGTTCCCCTTTCCACCACAGGATGGCAGTATAAGTTAATGTTAAACCTCCGCATACACACAGCCTTCCAAAATCCCCAAGTGGAGTTTTGTTCAGAATTGGTCACCCAACTCTTTTTTCCCATGGGCCCACAGCCTCCTGTAAGCCCAGCCTTAAATATTTCTCAGTTCCCCTTTTATTGACCCAAACAAAGGCAGTCCCTGCAGTTCAAAAAGATGTCTATGAATGAAAATCCATACAATACTACATCTTCATTATAAAAGACCCCCAGATGCAGGAGGCCAGAGACCAGCGGCCCACAAAACCACATGCAACTCTCTCTTAGTTCAGCGATGCTGAGTAGTTGTGTATAAATAGCAGCGGTCAGTTACACATTGTCAGCATCCTTGACCTAATCACTGTTAATAAAGTCATTGAAGTATAAAAGCCTCATTGGCAGCATACTGGCGCAGGTCCAGGCTAGAAAGGAAGAGTCTTCATGAGCAGTCAGATGGTAATTATTTAATCAGAGCAGGGTGGCCTCACACAGATCCAATATCGAGAAATGAATAAAAAAAAATGCTTCAAACATCTTTCTTGTACTCCAGAAAAATGGAGACAAATAAAATCTTTCTGAAATCTGGAAAATTGTATACTGCTTGCAGACTTTACATAAACAGCAAAGAACAAGAAAATTCCTTGAGCAAATAATTAGAATAGCACTTCCACTCCATGAGGGTGATTTTAAGATGCTACCTTTTCTTCTTAGCTCTTTAAATAGTGAGATGATCTCCTAAGGTACACGCAGGCCAAGCATCACACCCTGCTGGGGAAAGAGTCTACTCTGTTTCCCAAGTTTTCTTCAATTCTAACGGTAACATGGTTTTCTAAATTGGGAATTAGCCAAGAAAAAGATAAAATATAACCACAAACATGTCCTTTTAAGTCTCTTTTTTTCCCCTGCTGTTCTCTGTAGTGGAGACATCTTTGCTACTATTTCCTTTCCTTTAATGAAATTGTATTATGAAATATTTAACAGCCAATGCCATCTCTCACTCTTCTGCATCGTCCACTGTGCTCGGCACAGGTTCGTGACATTCCTCCTTCTCTCAACGTGATTGGTTAAATCCTTGCTAATGAATGTAGCAAAAAGACAAGTTACTGGAGAGCTTCACTTAAGCGGAGACCTAACATTTCCAAGAATACCACCTTATCAAGGCACTCTGCAGAATTGCCAACCAGATGTTTAAAAAAAATTTTAAGAAAAAAATTAATGGAAAGAATCTCTTAAGAAGACTATGGAAAGACCTAAAAATGAACAACAACAACAAAAAAGACTAGTGTTAAACTTCAAATGTAGCCTTTCTTTCAGGAAATAGAGGAAAGCCATCATAGTATTATATGATAGAAGTAATTTTCCTATTATTACTGTACAATTCTCACATGTGTGTGTTTGTAGGCTTGAGAAAAATTATGTATTTTTAAATGCAACTGGAGAGGTTTAACAAAGAAAGCCTTTTCTGGTCCCCATGGGGGGGAAATCAGCTTTAGAGTGTTAGCACACACATCTAAAAGTTCAATGAACTTCAGTTAGTTGCTATGCCAACCAGCAGAAGACCTGTCCAGATATGAATTGATCACACAAATAAAATCTCCCCAAAGATGATGCTTGTTTGGCTTAAGGGCATAGTCTTTGTAACAGCCCTTGACAAATCATAGGTCTGTCGGCTTGGAGGATTTATTTGCACTACTATCCAAATTTCCTCAGTGTACTATTAAAATACCTTAATTTTTTTTCATAGGAAATTGAGCCATTGCTTCCAGGGGGAAATGCCTTTTGTTTCTTGTTTTGTCTTTTCTCCTCCCAAGTGTCAGACTACCAAATACAGAGAGAGATGTGCATAGTTCCTGATTATGAGAAAGACAGGATTGCTAGAACTAGAAATGTAGACCTTGGGAATAGTTTTTGATTCCACTGTCACCTTGTGATATGGAGTTGAACAATTTAGCTTTGCTTCTTAATGTCACACCTCCTACACCCTGCCCTGCAGAGGGTCCCCAATCAGTCTGTATAAAGGGCCCCTGGTGAATGTCTTTTGAAAAATTTTTGTAGAGTTTGCCTTGAGCTGTCTTGTGTTCCATAGCCCTACCCTGGATTAATTTGAGACCAAATAAGCAGCCAATTTGGGCACCATGGTAGCTTCCATCAACTTCTTTTTTTTTTTTTTTTTTTTTT
>PVJS01042270.1:0-17587 GCA_004027185.1 Glis glis | reverse complement strand
AAAAAAAAAAAAAGAAAAGAAAATCTGGAGTATACAAAATATGAAACAACAAAAAACTAGAAAAAGCTAAATATCCAAAATTAACACCATAATTAATTTACTTAATAATTATATTTACACAGTAAAATATATGCAGCCAGGCGTAGTGGTGCACACCTGTAATCCCAGTACTTGGGAGGCTGAGACAGGAGGATCGCAGGTTCAAGGACAGCCTCATTAAGTAGTTAGACTCTCACCAACCTAGCGAGACCCTGTTTCAAAGTAAAAATAAAACAGGCTGGGGGTATAGCTCGGAGGTAGAGTGCTCCTGGGTTTAATCCCCAGTACCAAAAAAAAAAAAAAATGTTCAGAATAACACAGGAAAAAATTACTAAGACAAAGATTCACAGTCCTCACACATCCCATTCCTCCTCTCATATACAGAAAAAAAAAAAGAAAGAGACGAAGAAAGTTACTGAAATGTGCACTGAGATCACTGGTGATTTAAGCTTTCATCCCTACAATTTCCATACTCCCTACAATAAACCTGCACTGCTCTTATAATCATAAAATGTATTAACTTCACACAATTCTAGCCTATACTTTTATTAAATACCCATGAAACAGTTGCAAAACTATCTACTTTCTAAACTGGCCAGAATTAAGACCTTAAATCCTTTTTCCTGGATAAAACATACCAGGATAAGCTTCTGATTCCTTTACCGACTCAGAAGCCTTTTTTTCAGACTGTACAGAGTGCCTGGAGCTAGAAGAATTATTACAGAGTAAATCAGAGGGCAATGAAAGTGGAAGAGAAGCTGGGCAAGCTGTACTCTGATTTCCATCTTCACAGGTGTGACTACTGTCTCACTGGTCATTCCCCACCCACTAGATTCCTACAATACCACACTCCGCAGCACCAGGGAGCGCCAGCCACATCACAGTCTATGTAATGAGCCTACCTGGATTGCCAATAAAGCCAGGGGTAACCACTGAAGTTGTGCAACACACAGCTCTGCCTATTGTATGGAAGGCAGGTTCTGAATGAGGTTCTTGGCCTTAATAATGAGGTTCTTGCCCACCTTCAAGAACTCGACATTCTTGACAACTCTACACTTGCACCGCAGTGCAAAAGGAACGGTGAGGAAGACCACTAGTGCCTTAGTACACATCAAAGCAGAGGGCCAAACTGCACATATGTCAAGCGTACAATATGAGGTATTTGCACGTGTGTGTATAAGTATCAATGAGAATATAGAAATATCTCCATGAAACCACCACCATAATTAAGATAATATCTCCATCACCCCAACTCCAACAGTTTCGTTGGGTGAGTACACATCTTGTGACTATCCTGTGTGACTAAATGAAAAACAGACATAAGCATTTCAGCTACAGACTGAAGAAAATGACTGTCTCAAAGAAAAGCACTTGTGTGATAAATTAACCGCTTTTCTCAAGGGGAGACATTGTTTTTACTCGTTTCATATATTTTGTCCAGGTTTTCAGTTGTTTAGAGGAATATAAATTGGTCCCTGTCACTCCATGTTGGACAGAAGCAGAGTCTACACAGTCACTTTTAACTGTCCCAATTTGCTTTTCTTAAGCTTAGGTAGTGTACAGCTTCCTGGCTCTGTATACTTTCAGCAAATCCTTTCCATAGAGAAGACAAGCATGTTTAGCCTGTCCAGCAGCAGCTGTCCACACCCCTGCTTATTCTGGCTATACTGACCTGGAAGTGTGTTCACCAGAACAGGACCTAGTACTCCCAGTGTGAAGTCTCATTTATTAAGGTTACACAGGACAGTATGACCACCTCTATTTTAAGAGGCAGGTGTAGTGTGGTAAAATGAACCCTGGAGTTAGAAGACTCAGGTTAAGTCCTAGCTCAACACTTTGTCCTTGTGTGACTCTGGCACACTCACTCAACTCGGGAGCCCTCCTTGCTCCATCTATACGTAGGCATAACACTATACCTATCTCACAGGTTGTTACAAGGAGGAAATGAGATAATGGATACGAAAATACCCTTTAACTTGTAAGGTACGGTATGAAAATAAAATGATGCTGGGCGTGGTGGCGCACGCTTGTAATCCCAGTACTTGGGAGGCGGAGACCGGAGGATCCGGGTTCGCCGCCAGCCTCGGCTACTTAGTGAGGCCCTCCACAACTTCGTGAGACCGGTTTCAAAATAAAGTATAAAAAAAAAATAGGGCCGGGGGTGGCTCGGCATAATTTCAAAAACTCATCCTCAATCTAATTTACAAATTCCATAACTCCAGAGTGAGCACATGGAGACTACTTACATTCCTGGAATCTGCACCACATGAGTGATAAAAATATATCCGCTTTTTGGAAACTAGGCTACATACCAGGCTGGCACTGCAATTTTTAAAACATAAGCAAATTTGTACATGATATATGTCACTTACTTCTGTAACATTGTGGCAAGAAGTACAATAATATTTGCCTTCATCAGTAAGACCCCAAGAGACAGCACCACACTGAGAACAGCGCTCTTTAAACTCGCTCTATAGGAGAAGACAGAAATGTGTTACTATCAAATGGCATTCAAAAATAAAATAAATAACATGAAAGAAAAATGGCATTCAATACATTGTCCCTAAACCCTGAAGGTTTTAGTTCTACTTTGAGGGTTCCTGGCAATATTACCTTAGAAAATATATCAGAGAGATTATCTGCAAACAAGAAGAAGGGTTCAGTCTCTTGAGCAGTATAAAACTGTATTAGTGAAAATGTATTAAGCATGCAATGCATCATGAACAAAGAAAAAACATGTGGTAGGGAAAAATGGAAACAAAGACAAATAAGACTCCTGGAAAGTGCTGTGAGAAAAAAAAAGACAAAATCTAAGTATAAAAAAGACTTTAAAATTAGAAATACCATTTGGAACTTGCTCTAGGACAGTAAAAACATAAACATAAAATCTAGTGCTCCAAAGAACTAGATTTTTATTAAAGTTGTTTCAAGTTTTGCCTTATTTATTTAGCAGTATACAGAATATCAACTATGTATGTACTGGGCATTTTACTAGGTGCTGGGAATTCAGTGGTAAGCAAAACAGACAAGGGACTTACTCATAGCATATGTGTATGGCTTATAGTCATAATTATTAATCTCATCAATTTTCCATTTAGACCTGAACCATCCATCATTCAATTAACATTTATTGAGTATCTACCTTAAGACCTCCTATCACCATACTGCCTCTGTACATACAGATTCTGACTCCCAGCTCTTTGGTAGTTGACTTTATCATTGATCTAATTACTGAACATCCATGTAATATCATTAAAGAATGCACCATTTTATGTAGCATGCAAGAAATGCACCCCGAATTTATTTTGACAACTTGGTAACACTTTCAACGACCTCATACTGACAACTATAATGATTACAAGACACCTTAGGGTGTCTAGCCTGGCCCATGCCGAGGATTCGCAGAGACCGACAGGGGTCCCAGCCCCAGCCTCTCCCTCACCGCCCCAGCATCAAAGGGAACTTGTGGGCGGTCCGGCCGAGAAAGGATCAGCCCAGTGGGAGGCCACCCCACAAGCCCACAGCTTCACCCTCCGCCTTAAACGCACCCCTATGGACGAACACTACACCCTCCCTCACCCACAACCCCACCGAGCCAGAAACCAGCCTCACTCCCCAGAGCGCGCGCACGCCGGGCCCTGCCCTCGCCCCGCCTCCTCCCGCAGTGGCCGCCCCAGCCGGGACGTCCTCCCGCTGCTCCTCAGCCTCGCTCCCCGCGGGGCGGCTGTCCCGGCCAGCCAGGCACGCCACCTCCTTACCGCCTCCTCCAGATCCATCCTCGCCGCCGCCGCGGGGCCCGTTACCCGGGCAGCGAGCGCCGCTTCCGGGAGCCGAGCCGCAGGAAAAGCCCTCCGACCGGAAACTGGAGCTCACGACTTTAGGTTCCGGGGCATGCATCTGCAGAGATGCCTCTGCGCATTCCGGGGCAAAGCTCAGCAAATCAGGCATCCGCCTCCAGCCTAGGATTCCTTTTTTTAAATCTTGGTCACTAAATCCATCAAATAAGCAAGTGGGTGGCGCCGACTGCGGAGTGATTCAATCAGGCATTGTTCTGATGGTCCTTCTGTGCTGGTCCAGGCTGCAAAGGAGGCAGTGCAAGGCAGGCTGCAAGGGAGGCAGTGCAAGGCAGGTTCCCCAGCGCGGCCGCTGATCCCTTCGATTATTCCAACCCACACTGGCTTTTTTAAGGAGAGGACTCAGGTTTGAAGGAAGGTACACAGAGTCATCTGGGATGATCTTTCTGATAAAGGAGTCATCTGTGAGAGGACTTAGAAGTGAGGGACCCAGCCATGCAGTAAGTGGGGGATGAGTGCTCTGGGTGCAGAGACCTTAGGATGAAAAGGCAGGAAAGAGTGTGGTAGGGGGCATAAGAGAGGGTGCTGGGGCTAGATGTTGAAGAAGGCCTTGTTGAAGAAGCTACAATAAGGACATCAGATTTCATTCTCGGTGAGACAGAATGTAGAGGACTGACAGGCTCCGGCTCTTATCTCAGATGGACGCTGCTGGGTGTGTAGAGAATAGGTTGTAAGGAAGCAAGGGGAGCAGGAGATCCCTTAGGAAGGGACTGAAATAACCCAGAGGCAGGATGCTGGTGGGTCATGGTGCTGATGTTGGTAAGAAGGGGTCAACTTCTGGGTATACTTAAAAGGTACAGTCTTTCCTGATGGATTGGGTGTGAGTTTTGAGAGAAAGAAGAGTTACGGATGACTGCAAATTTTGACCCACTGTAGGAAGGCATCGGCATTTACTGGGACAGGAAGACTTGTGTGGGGGCATCTGGTAGAGTTTGGGGGGAAAGGGAAGAGCTCAGTTTAGGTTTTGTTTAAGTTGGTGATACCTACCCATTGTTCAAGTGGAGGCATTGAATACCATGCAGAATGGATGAGTTTGTGTTCAGGGGAAAAGGCACAGCTAGAGGTATGAATGGGAGTCAAGAGCCTGGACAAGATCACTAAGGGTGCAAGTGTCCATAGAGGAAAAGGTCTGAGGACTGAGATCAGTAAAGGAGCCGAAGAATGAATGCCCACGAGGCAGAAGGAAAACCAGTAGCACAAGGTTTCCTGGAAGCCACGTGAAGAAAGCATGTCCAAAAGCAGGAAGCCATCACCCCATGCCAGATGATCCTGAGGTGGGCACTGACTACCAGACCTGGACATGGCGGTCATCGTGACTTGGACCAAAGTGGCTTCAGGGGAGTGTTGGGAATGAAAGCCTACTAGAGTGTGTTCCGAAAGAACGCAGGAGCCAGGGATGGTGGCTCACACCTGTAGTCCCAGTACTTGGGAGGCTGAGACAGGAGTATCACTGGTTCCAGGTCAGCCTCAGCAACTTAGTGAGTCCCTCAGCAACTTAGCAAGACCCTGTTATGTTTGTTCTGGTGTGTGTGTGTGTGTGTGTGTGTGTGTGTGTGTGACTGGAGATTAAACTCAGGGGCTTTCTACCTCTACGCTATACTCCCAGCCCTATTATATTTTTTATTTTGAAACAGGGTCTCACTAAGCTGCAGAGGGCCTTTCTAAGTTGTAGAGGCTGGTTGTGAAACTGTGATCCTCCTGTCTCAGCCTCCCATGTAGTGGGATTACAGGTGTGCATCACCGCACCTGGCTACAAGACCCTGTTTCAAAAATTTAAAAAATTTAAAACGGGCTTGTGGGGGGGGGGGCTAGCTCAAAGGTACAATGCCCCTGGGCTCAATCCCCAGTCCTAAAAAGAAAAAAGAAATGGGGAAGAGAAGATAGGCCATTTTAATGAAGGGTTTGGGTGCAATCAGAAACAGAAGCCATTGCTGGTAGATATAAAGGCAAAAGAGACCTCTGGTTTTGGTTTTGTTTTTGCTTTTGTTTTCTTGACTTGCTTGTTTAAGATGTTTGTAAGCTGATGGAAATGAGCCCTCAGAGGGAGAAGATGATGATGCAGAAGAGAGAGGCAAGGATTTCAGGGTCAGTCATTGAGCTGGCAAGAGGGAATGGGATTCCGGGGCAGTAGAGCCAGGAAAGGGGAGGGAAGGGAGACAGGCGCAGGTGGGGATATGGTGGAAGGTCTCATCTGATTGCTGCCAGTGAAACGGGAAGCAGGTCCTCAGCTGGCGGTGGGGAGGAGACAGGGTTGTGAGAGGTTTGAGGAGAGATCAGAGGTATAAAATCTCTTGGAAATGGGAGAGGTGCATCTGGAATCTAGTGAATTGCTAGCCACATTACCACTTGACATTTGTGATCATAAATATAAAGATATAGCCAGTCGTGCACCCAGCCTTCTGACATTGCTTGCTTTGGTAAAACATCCCCTTTTCCCTAAAGGGACAAATTAAGTGTGTTCAAAATTGCAATGACCAGACGCAGCCACTGGTCATTGCAGGAATCCTTCCTTTCTTGTTGAAAAGGAAGAAGGTAGGTGACTTAACTCATCTGTAAGTCTGACAAATCTCTGCAGTATTTTGCCATGAGATAGCCAACAGCCTTCTCTGGGGAACAAAGGTCTTTCATGGACGTTCACCAGCTCCTTGCAGATGGCAGTAATGACTCTGCTTGAGCGCAGCCTCGTGTTTATGAAATTAACGACAGCCTGCAGCGGGGTGTGCCCGGCAGCCTGCACCTTTTGGTGAAAAAGACAGTGATTGAATTTCTTTTTTCTTTTCTTTTTCTTTTTTTTTTCAGTACTGGGGATTAAACCCAGGGGCCTTCTACCTCTGAGCTACACCCCCGGCCCTATTTTTTATTCTTCATTTTGAAACAAGGTCTCACTAAGTTGTGGAGGGCCTCACTAAGTAGCTGAGGCTCTCCTCAAACCTTCGATCCTCCTGTCGCAGCCTCCCAAGTACTAGGATTACAAGCGTGTGCCACCACGCCTGGCCAGTGATAGAATTTCTCAGGGTTCTGTTATTATTTTAGTCAAAGCAGACCTTCCTTCAATGGCTACACAGACACAATTTTATGATCAAATATTTTTTTAATCAGGGAAATGATTTACTGTCTATCTGCTCTCTGATGTGTCTTCCCTGTAGGGGCTCCTCACAAGAAGTTCTTTCTGCAGTCTGCTATTGAGACGGAATCTAGCAACCAGCAGGAGCAGGGATAGATTAGGAACATTTAATTTTTTTATCCAACTGCGCAGCAAAGCTTCAAATGACAAACCTGTGTAATTTGTTCTAAGACTTGTTTCTTTTGAAAATTTCAGCAGTGTTTTCTATGTCTTCAAACAGTATTTGTCATATGACATTTCAGCCACATTTATCATGGCGGTATGATAGAAACCATAACATAGAAAATGTAATGTAAGGCCGGGTGTGGTGGCGTATGCCTGTAATCCCAGTACTTGGGGAGGCTAAAATGGGAGGATTGCAGGTTCAAGAACAGCCTCAGCAAGTAGTGAGACTCTCAGCAACTTAGTGAGACCCTGTTTCCAAATAAAAAATAAAATCGGGCTGGGGGTATAGCTTGGAGGTAGAATGCCCCTGGGTTCCATCCCCAGTATAAATGAATGAATGAATGAATGAATGAATGAATGAGGTGGGGAAAGTGAAGGGAATTTGCAGAGGGTCACCAGTGAGACCTCTCTATAGGAAGGCCAGGGGAGCAGAGATGGGAATGCAGAGAGAGCCAGGTAAGAAAATGGGGGAATGGATCAAGGGAGATGAAAAGGCCAGGAGGCAAGACCGAGCTGGAGTGTTTGAGAAACACCAGGAGGTCAGAGTGGCCAGAGGGTAAGGGGTGAGAGGCAGACTTGTGGGCCTCCAGGTCAGAGGGCTGGGCAAGGCCTGATTGCCAAAGGTCTGCAGGCAGTCAGCAGGGCTGGTACTTGGCAGCCCACACCTGTTTGTTAAAACATTAACACTAGGCATCCCCTGAAGGACCCATCCCGGCCACCATCATCAGCTTCTAATAGAGAGGGAGGAGGGCCTCCTGCTGGCTCAGTTGGTGTCGTCGTGCCTCTGGACTGCCCACCAACCCCATGCCTGCAGGTGAAGATTGCAGGCTTCATGGGATTTCGACCTACAGAGAATGAGGGAGAGCCTGAGGACGCAGGCCTTCCCCAGTGGGGACCCAGCGAGGCCCCAGCCAGGCACCTGGGCTCAGAGGGAATAGCGGGTAGTCCTGTGACAGGAGGGAGGCCAGGGAGGAAAGAGAGATGACTTAGGGCCTGAAGACACCAGGTGCATGCAGCCTGCCTACCAAAGTTACTGAGTTTCACCTTCATTTAGGAGGAAGAGTTTGTTAAAATCCACCACATAGCCTGGTATGGTGGTGCACACTTGTAATCCCAGTACTTGGAAGGCTGATACAGGAGGAGCGCAGGTTCGAGGCCAGCCTCAGCAAGTAGTGAGACTCTCATCAACCTAGCGAGACCCTGTTTCCAAATAAAAATAAAAAATAGGGCTGGGGGTGTAGCTTGGAGGTAGAATGCCCCGGGTTCAATCCCCAGTCACACACACACACATACCACCACCACACACCTTTGGATGAAGAGAATTAACAATTAATTTTATTAATTTTATTACTGTAGTGAGATCTAATGTTTATCTAGCATTTTTTAAGCCAAGTGCCATTCTTTTTTTTTTTTTTTTTTTTTGCGGTACCGGGGATTGAACGCAGGGGCGTTCTACCTCCGCGCTATACCCCCGGCCCTATTTTTTATACTTTATTTTGAAACCGGGTCTCACGAAGTTGCAGAGGGCCTCACTAAGGAGAGAGAGAGAGAGAGAGAGCAAGAGAGCTGAGGCTGGCTGCAAACCCGGATCCTCCGGTCTCCACCTCCCAAAGTACTGGGATTACAAGCCTGCGCCACCACGCCCGGTGCAGCCAAGTGCCATTCTAAACAGATGAACTCATTTGAATACCATCATCATCGCTTTCTTCATCATTTTACAAATGAGAAAACTGAAACAAAGAGATCACTTAAAATGTATGTAAAGCTGGGCGTGGTGGCACACACTTGTAATCCCAGTACTTGGGAGGCTGAGACAGGAGGATCGCAGGTTCTTGGCCAGCCTCAGCAACTTAGTGAGACCCTGTTTCAAAATAAAGAATAAAAAATAGGGCTGGGGGTGTAGCTTGGAGATAGAATGTCCCTGGGTTCAATACCCGGTACTGCAAAAAAAAAAAAGATCGTGTAAGCACTGAGCTAATAGTCAAAACAAAGTAGCCCCAGGCATGGTGATGCGTGCCTGTAATCCCAGTATTTGGGAGGCTGAAACAGGAGAATCACAGGTTTGAGACCACCCTCAGCAACTTAGAGAGACGAGACCTTGTTGTTGTGTGTGTGTGTGTGTGTGTGTGTGTGTGTGTTACTGGGGATTGAACCCAGAGGCATTCTACCTTTGAGCTACACCCCAGCCCGATTTTATTTCTTATTTGGAAACAGGGTCTCACTAGGTTGATGAGAGTCTCACTACTTGCTGAGGCTATCCTCGAACCTGCGATCCTCCTGTCTCAGGCTCCCACGTACTGGGATTACAAGCATGCGTCACCATGCCCAGCTGGAATCTATCTATTTTGAAGGTGGAGCCAATGATGGACTGTAAGAAAAAAAAGATCAAGCATGGCGTACTGAGGTGAGATGGTTGTGAGCAGGTGTGTGGGTTAAATGGGGATTCGGGACATGCTAAGAGAAGCACATCTGTGAGAAACACTGAGGGGCAATTAAGCAGGAAATTAAGTGGGAAATCAGACACTTGGGTCTGGAACTGCAAGGAGGTGTCTTGGGTCTGGAACTGCAGTCATTGGTGTTGACAGAGGACTTAAAGTCACGGGATATACAAAGATACCTAGGGAGTGAGAGTGGATGATAGATGAGAGGAGGGAGCCCGGGGCTGGGACATAGGACACTGCAGCCTGAGAAGCCAAACAGAGCAGAACAATCTAGCCAAGGTGATGGAGAAAGAGGAGAAACCGAGGAGTGCGGTGACCAGAAGCCATGTGAAGGAAGGTTCGAGAAAGAACTGTCAAACACATGAGAGTTTGGGTGAGCTCTGCACGGGACTTAGCACCATGCACATCATTGACAAGAGGGATTTTGGTCAAGTGTGGAGGAGCAGAGTGTGACTGGAGAGGGTTAGAGGTGGGGAGGGAGGAGGAGAAGAGCAAACAGCAAGTGGCCACGATTCCCTGGACGCAGGCGTGAGAAGTAATGGAAGGGAGACACGAGTGAATGGAGGGGGGGACATGCAAGCTATGGTAGTGTTTTCTGCGGTAAGGCAAATGAAATTTTGATTATGTAGGAGAGGAAAGGGGGATGATAGAAGCATCCTTGAGTGGGTCAGAGGACCAGATCTGGCCCTTGATGACGCCACCCCAGGGGCTGCACCATCTCATGTGACCATGGGAATTCAAAGAATGTGGCCACAGGGTCTACTGTGGCTGGGGCCCTGGTCCACCGATGTGGCCATGTTAGAGTGACCCCCCCTCTTTTCCTCCCCTCAGATGCTGCCTGCATCCCAGGGCTTGGAGGCAAGAACAACCCAGCTAAAGTTTTGTTAAAAGAGTTTCTGTGGAGTAGTAGGCATGGTGGTGCACACCTGTAATCCCAGTACTTGGGAGGCTGAGACAGGAAGATCGCAAATTCCAGGCCACCCTCAGCAAGTTAGCAAGACTCTCAGCAACTTAGCGAGACACTGTTTTAAAAGAGAAAAGAAAGCCGGGCATGGTGGCACATGCTTGTAATCCCAGTACTTGGGAGGCTGAGACCGGAGGATCCGGCTTCACGGCCAGCCTCAGCTACTTAATGAGGCCTCCGCAACTTAGTGAGACCCTGTTTCAAAAATAAAAAATAAAAAATAGGACTGGGGGTTTAGCTCAGAGGTAGAATACCCCTGTGTTCAATCCCCAGTACTGCCAAAAGAAAAGAAAAGAAAAGAAAAGAAAAGAAAAGAAAAGAAAAGAAAAGAACAAAGAAAAAGGGTTGGGGTATAACTTGGAGGTAGAATGCCCCTGGGTTCAATTCTCCAGTACCAAAAAAAAACACAGAGTTTCTTTGGAGTGTGGAAATTGCCAAACCCTTTCCCAAGGAGGTCACATAACAATCGATTCTGGACTCAAGCTAGTAGAATCCTGGTCCTAATGATTGCCGGCTAGCTGCGACCTGGACAAGTTGCTTCTCTGAGTCTCATTTTCTCTTCTGCAGTACGGGGATAGGAGCTTTACCAAACCACCTCACGAAGCAGTAAGCTATGAATGGGGATAACAGATATGCAAGGGCTTTGTCAAAACTCTGCAAACTGAAAAATGGGATACACATACCACAGGTTGTCATTAGGCTTAATTTACTAACCCCCCCCCCCGTCTGTCCCACAGAACAACTTTGCGGAGGAGGCATTTCTAAGGACAAATTCCTGCACCACTCCTCTCTGTGGGCTTAATTTTCATAACTAGATCTCAGGTTTTTTTTTTTAAAGATAAGGAACAGGTCTTGGCTCTTTGCAAGAGCCTCCTGATTTCATTAGTGACATAAATATATCACTTCATGATCATCAGTTGAAAGGGAGGTATAGACGTGTTATTATCTTCAAAGCTTTCTGGGAACCTATTAAATGCTAATCACAAAGCACAGGAATCTTCCAGAGAGCAAACACCATTGCTGACATTTCTCATCCATATGAACCTCCTTCTGCCCCGTGCTGCCCTCAACATTCCTGCTGGAGAGAAGGAAGCACCAGGTGGATCCCACCCCCAGAGCTCCTACATGGACCTTCCGATGCTCCAAGACCTGCTGGCGGCCTTTGCTCTCCATAACTGAGGCCAAAACCCTCTCTGGTTTGCATGACCTTACAGAAAAAAGGGTAAAGGAATGAATATTTGCTAGGTACCTACTCTGCACCAAGCACTGGCCCAGGCCCAGTACTCAAATTATCTCAGAACCTAGTTGGGAGGTAATCATTCTCTGGTCATTAAAACAGTAAAGGAAACTGAGGCTCAGGGAGTCAAATCAGGACACACAGCCAGTAAGAGGCTGAGATGGAATCAGAACCCAGTTCTGCCTGTTCCAAAGAGCCTGCTCTTTCTGTTAATATAGTAGATGCTTCATAAAAGTTTCTTTAGTGGAGTCAGGCGTGGTGGCGCATGCTTATAATCCCAGTAAGTGGGAGGCTGAGACAGGAGGATCCGGGTTCGCGGCCAACCTCAGCTACTTGGTGAGGCCCTCCACAACTTAGTGAGACCCTGTTTCAAAATAAAGAATAAAACATAGGGCTGGGGGTGTAGCTTGGAGGTAGAAGGCCCCTGGGTTCAATCCCCAGTACTGCAAAAAAAAAAAAGTTTCTTTAGTGAATGAGTGGATGAACGAATAAAGTACTTTGGGTGCAAAAATTGCTTTGTCAAAAGACACCAGCTTAGCTGGGCATGGAGGCACACACTTGTAATCCCAGTACTTGGGAGGCTGAGACAGGAGGATCACAGGTTCATGGCCAGTCTCAGCTACTTAGTGAGGCCCTCTGCAACTTAGTGAAACCCTGTTTCAAAATAAAGAATAAAAAATAGGGCTGGGGGTATAGCTTGGAGGTAGAAGGCCCCTGGGTTCAACCCCAAGTCTTACCAAAAAAAAAAAAAGACAGCATCTTGGACTGGGGATGTAGCTCACTGGTAAAGCACCTGCCTACTATATATGAGGCCCTGGGTTCCATCCCCAACACCTCACACACACACACACACACACACACACACACACACACACACAAAGACACCAACTAGTATTTGAAAACACAGCCCCAATTAAACAGAAGCAAAATAACCTTCTGAGGTTCAGGTGAAATACTCAGAGTGTGGCTTAAATAACTCAGTAGTTTCCCAAACTCTTGAGTGATAAGATCTCAGGCAAGTTGCAGAACCCGTCAGGGGCTGGTTTATCCATTTACAGTCTTGAGGCAAACATGGTCTTTCTCCTCCCTCCCTTCTAGGAAGGAGATTCAACAGACGTGACTCTGGCCATGGGCATTAAGGTCCTGGAAAGATGACTCTGGCTTCTGACCATCCCGTGACCAGGACTGGTTACCTAATGTGGGAGACCTTGCACAAAATGAAAATACAGGCCCATTGTTCAGAAACAGTAGGAATTCCAAGATGGCGGCAGCAGAAGGTTAAACCAAGCAGGAAGTTCATCTGAGTGTGGGATCCCGGGCCTGTGCAGACTGCACGTGGTAGAGCCAGCCTTGCCCATGGCCATGGCTTCTGGAGAAGGGCAGAAGAGAAAGAAGAAGAAGGAGGAAGAGGAGGAGGAGGAGGAGGAGGAGGAGAAGGAGAGAGAGAGAGAGAGAGAGAGAGAGAAGGAAGGGAGGGAGGGAGGGAGGGAGGGAGAGAGAGAGAGAGAAAAGAAAGAAAGAAAGAAAGAAAGAAAGAAAGAAAAAGAAAGAAAGAAAGAAAGAAAGAAAAGAGAGAGAGAGAGAGAGAGAGAGAGAGAGAGGGAGAGAGAGAGAGATTAGCAGGGCATTTGGGGAACACCAAAAAATGTGACAAATAAATAAAATAATCATGGAGACCAGGCATTGGTTTCTGGAAAAATATAATTTCCAAACCAAAAGAGATTTTAGCATTCACCTGGTTCTATTCTTTCACCTTACAGATAAGAAACTGAAGCAGTGTCTTGGGAGTTGTGGGGAACCACGGGGGAGGAGAGCCCTCTCTGAACATCATTCAAGTTCCTTCGCCCTGAAACAGGGTAGACCAAATTGAATAAAGGCTTTCGCTTTCTCTTTCTTTCTTTCTTTCTTTCTTTCTTTCTTTCTTTCTTTCTTCTTTCTTTCTTTCTTTTTCCTTCCTTCCTTCCTTCCTTCCTTTCTCTTTCTCTTTCTCTTTCTTTCTTTCTTCTTTCTTTCTTTCTTTCTTCTTTCTTTCTTTCTTTCTTTCTCTCTCTCTCTCTCTCTCTCTCTCTCTCTTTCCTTCCTTCCTTCCTTCCTTCCTTCCTTCCTTCCTTCCTTCCTTCCTTCTTTCTCTTTCTTTCTTTTTTCCTCCCAACCCCACATTAAAGTAACAGTAAAATAAGAAAGAGCAAGTCCATGAGGACCAGCAGTCATTGGAGAGGAGTTTGTGAGTAGGTGGGAGGGATAGGAGCGAGCACAGGCCTAGAAACAGGAGAATGCAGTGAAAATCTAAACTCTGCTGCTATGCCCCTTTCTAGAATGCCAGGAGTCAGTTTTATATCCTCCCTCCCCCACACCCCCTGCCAGGCAGGAGATTTGTCTTCTCTGGAGTAGCTATCAGAGACTGGGTTTTGTGTGTGTGTGTGTTTTCTTTTGTTTTGTTTTGTTTTGGTGGTGGTACTGGGGATGGAACCCAGGGGTGCTCTACCACTGAGCTACATCCCCAGCTCCTTTTTATGTCTTATTTTGAGACAGGATCTCGCTAAGTTGCCCAGGATGGCCTGAAACTTGTGATCTTCCTGCCTCAGCATCCAGAGTTGCTGGGATTACAGGCGTGCGACACCTCACTCGGCTAGATGTCTGGTCCTTCGTAGCCAGTTTGAAGTTCCATCCTGCGGGGGCCTGAGTCTGGCTGTGTGCAAAGAGCTTTCTAGATTCTCAGCATCAGCAAGAGCTGATGGCCAAGCATTTCCAGACACTGCGGGGAAGCTTTTAACTTGAAAGACAGAAAACAAGACAAATAAATGGAAAAAAGAATTTGGAAAAAGCAGAGATGACTTCAAACTAACACTTTTCCCCAAAAGGGCAAAACTGAACTTGTATCCATGAAATAAGAACTGGAAAGCTTTAAAAATTCCTGAAAACAAGGAAAATCTTTGTAAAGTTACAGATATGAGAGCCAAAATAAAAAATTTAATATTAAAAGACAAATTCAGAGAAACTGCCAGAAGATAGTCCAAAAGACCAAAATACGGACAATAGTAGAGAAGAGATAATATAAAGCAAGAGGATAAACCTATGGATCAAAAGCCAGCTACCAAAAATGCCAGAAATAGACAAAAGGAGATAACATTATCAAAGAAACATTAGAAGAAAAATTTCCCAGTACTAAAACATATTTTTCCCAATCAAATCAGCTAGCACAGGGAGTGAAAAAGACCCAGGGTCAGGCACACCATGGTGAAGTTTTAGAATATCCCAGATCCAGAGAAGATTCTATAAACTTAGAAAAAAGAGGAGATTCAGAACAGCAACACTGGAATCTAGTAAACAAGGGACTGACGCCTATCCTAATTTACATCTTACACTTCTATATTTAGCCAAACCACCCGTTAAATGAGAGTCAACTAAGGTATTTTCAGGTACGCAACAACTAAAATAATTTACTTCTCTTGTACCCTAACTTAGTGAGCTACTAATGATCCAACAAAACAAGGGAGCAGACAGAAAGGAACACATGCAACCAGGAAGCAAGGAATCCAAAACACAAGAGGCAGGGGGAATCCCCAGTGGAAACTTCAGGAGGACAGCCATCTGATGTCAACCAGTCTAAATGTGAACGTGTAAAAGAAGGGCGGTTTGCTGGGCGTGGTGGCACATGCCTGTAATCCCAGTGCTTGGGAGGCTGAGACAGGAGGATCTAGGTTCGCCGCCAGCCTCAGCTACTTAGTGAGGCCCTCCGCAACTTAGTGAGACCCTGTTTCAAGATAAAGAATAAAAATCGGGCTGGGGGTGTAGCTCAGAGGTAGAATGCCCCTGGGTTCAATTCCCAGTACCACAAAAATAAATAAATAAAATAAAATAGGGCTGGGGGTGTAGCTCAGAGGTAGAATACCCCTGGGTTCAATCCCCAATACTTCAAAAAAAAAAAAAAGAAGAAGAAAAATGAGTTGAAGGAGGCCTCCAGGAATAAGAGGAATATGATATATTTGAGATTATGGAAAACATTATTGATAGGATTGGGATAGACTAGCCACCATGCCTAGCCTAGAAGGATGATTTTTTTTAAAGCAGAGAAAGAAGCTGGGTGTGGTGGCACATGCCTGTAATCCCAATACATGTAAGACTGAGACAGGAGGATCACAATTTCAAGGAAAGCCCCAAGGAAAGCCCCAGCAATTTAGTGAGGCCCTCCACAACTTAGTAAAACCTCTTTTTCTTTTCCTTTTTTTTTTGTGGTACTGGGAATTGAACCCAGGGGCATTTCACCTCTGAGCTACACCCCCAGCCCAATTTTTATTCTTTATCTTGAAACAGGGTCTCACTAAGTTGCGGAGGGCCTCACTAAGTAGCTGAGGCTAGCCACGAACCTGTGATCCTCCTGTCTCAGCCTCCCAAGTACTGGGATTACAAGCGTGCGCCACCACACCCGTCATGAGACTCTGTTTCAAAAAAATAAAAGAATAAAATGGGGTTGGGGGTGTAGCTGAGAAGTATAATGCCCCTGGGTTCCATACCCAGTAACACACACACACACACACACACACACACACACACACACACAGCAGAGAAAGATGAATCCAAGTATAATTTATTTACAACAAAGTTCACCAATTTTAAGTGTACAAAGATGGGCCTTGACATACATATATAGTAGTGCAATCACCACCAAAACCTGATTTAGAACATGGTAGGCAATCCCGTCTCTGACCATTGTCCTCTCTATAGGTTTGCCTTTTCCAGAACTTCATATGAGTGGATGCACACAGTATGTTATCATTTGTATCTGGCTTTTTTCCACTTAATAATGCTTTTGTGATTCATGCATGTTACTACATGTATCAGTAGTTCATACCTATTAATTGCTGAGTAATATTCCATTTAGATACAAATCTTTAACAATCCATTGACCCACTATTGGATATTTGGGTTATTTCCAGGTTTGGACCATTCTGAGCACATCTGACTTGAATATTCATGGACGAATCTTCATTTAGTATGTTTTCACATACTAAATATTATACATTGGAGAAAATATCCAAGAGTGAAATTTATGAGTCATATAGAAAGTGAATGGTTAGTGGGACATGGTGGTACATGCCTGTAATCCCACTACTTGGGAGGCTAAAACAGGAGGATCACAGGTTAGAGGCCAGCCTCAGCTACTTAGTGAGGCCCTCAGCAACTTAGTGAGACCCTGTTTCAAAATAAAAAATAAAATAGGGTGCGGGGTGTAGCTCTGAGGTAGAATGCCCCTGGGTTCAATCCCCAGCACCCCTCACCCCACCTCCCCCCACCCACACACACACACAAAGAAAGTGAATGGTTAACTTTATAAAGTAAGTGCAAAACTATTTTCCAAAGTGATTATACAGTTCTGGATCAGCAATGTAGAAGAGTTTCAGTTGCCCCACATTCTTGACAACACTTGGTATTGTCAGTGTTTTTTATTTTATCTACTTTAGTGGGTAAGTAGTGTTTTTCATTTTATCCACATTTATAAAAGTGTTATTGCAGGCCGGGCATGGTGGCGTATGCTTGTAATCCCAGTACTTTGGGAGGTGGAGACTGGAGGATCCGGGTTCGCGGCCAGCCTCAGCTCTCTCTCTCTCTCTTTCTCTCTCTCTCTCTTTCTCTCTCTCTCTCTCTCTCTCTCTCCCTGTCTCTCTCTTTCTCTACCTAGTGAGGCCCTCCACAACTTCGTGAGACCCGGTTTCAAAATAAAGTATAAAAAAATTGGGCCGGGGGTGTAGTGCGGAGGTAGAA
>PVJS01042269.1:0-17587 GCA_004027185.1 Glis glis | reverse complement strand
GTTGATATCTTTGTGTAAGTCCATCCTGGGCTCCAGTTTATTTCCCTCTCCTTCCCTCCCGTCTCCCCCAGTTAGTTCACTTTCACTCATCTGAGGTTTTCTCTCTTTGTCTGTGGTCCCTCCTGTGCAGGGTCGTGGCTTCATCCCCTAACCTCAGCACTGGGGTACTATGGGGTGGGGCCAGGGGCTCCCCCCTCCCTAATGGGGGGGCATTTTCTAAGTGTTAGGCAGGCTTTCTAATTGTTCTGCAATGCCCAGGGTAGTCCTGCACAATAAAGAATTATACCACCACCCAGTACTGGTAATTGAGAAACACTCATAGGAGAACAGCAGCTGTCAACCACAGAGCATAGAAACTCTATAATGGAAGTGAGCTCCAAAGAGTCTTGCAGTAAAGTTGCCAGAGTTGTGAGGTTGTGTTTTAGCCTTCTTTTTCTTGTTAGGTAGGCAGTACTGCAAAGCAACGATTGCTTGATGAAATACATGATGAGCAAGTACACCAATTACTACATTGCTCGATCTTGCTCAGTTCTTAACATTCCTCAGGATAGCCAGAGGCTTAAAGGGAATGTTTATGTGAATCTGTAGATGATACCACCATAAGCATATGAATTGTTATTTTTTGGTTAACATAAAATAAAGCTTAAAAAAGTATAGATAGGGACATCTGGGACATATCGCTCCTGATGCACACTCCTTGGTGTCTTATCCTCTATTAGAAAGAGGACTCTTTCCTGAAGGCACAGAGCCTGGTGCTAGGTCTGGGTTACTCTTTGGCTCATATACTTTCTCTGATCATTTACCTCCAACCTTCCTCCAGATTCTACTGCACTTCAATGTCGGGCTCAATTGTGATTCAGTAGGGAAAACTTTGATAGAGCCTCAGCAAAACACCATTTCTCTGTCCTTTAAAATCCTGTCTTGTTTATCATCTGAAACATTTATCTGAACTGCCTGTTTCTTCTGAGAGATCTTAAACAAAAGATGAGACTTGTGTTTAGGAAAATTTATTCTGCAAGTGGAATGGTGGGTGATAGATAAGAACCTAAAACCTCTAGATACAGTCAGTTTGGCTATAATGTTTGTTTTGAAATGCCAATATGTTCCACAGGATTGAAGTATTGGGGAGCAACTTGAGCATAAGGTGACTTTTTTCATTTGCTTATGTACAGTGGGGTATACACACATACACAACTAGATGAATAGGAAAACTACACTCTGCTTAATTGAGCTGTGGAAGTATATACAAAGTAGACATATGCATGTCCGCCAGCTCTCTCAGTTCACCAAGGGCACAGTGAGCCACATCCATCCACATCTGGCCTTCTGACATTCTGTCTGATTTCAGGTAACTCTCCATTTGCCATTTTTCAATAACTTACAAGATACAGCCCTTCCAATGCCCATGTACACAGGCAAACTCAGGTCTTCCTCAAGGTAAAGAGCCTTATTTATTGTAGTATTTATGTTAACCCTTTAACATGTGTAAAATTTCTGCATTTTTATTCTTTTCTAATCTTTTGTTTCTATGTAATTAACATTTTTAATGTTGTGCTCCTAGCCTTATTTTCCACAAAATTCATGTAATTTTTATTGTGCAGTTTTGTACAGAAAGATGATTTTTAGAAATATATATGTCATGTTTTAGCAGAATTGATTATATTTTTGCAAACCAGGTTTTGTGCTGCTAGGTTAAGATTTCTTTCAAGGAGGAGAATGTGGGGCACAGCTGTTTTTTCACTCATCATTGCCAAAAATGGGATTGCATAATAACTAGCGGAGATCTTTATCAAGAGGGGGAAAAAGAGAGGAGCTTTAGGGGAAAAATCAAACTTATGCACATATAGATTAAATCTACATGAAATGACTAGGAAATTACTCTATGATGTCAACTCTTATCTTCATAGACCATTTCTCTTTATTTCACGTGGCAGAGATGAGAAATGACTATTCTTCAACTCTATGTGCCTGCTACAAATTACTCCAAGAAGCACTCCCATCATAAGTTCTCGATCACTCTTTAATTTATGTCTTTGAGACATGAAATTGAGTTATTTCTTTACATATATTTCATATATAACAAGTTCTATAACAAGAATGATGCTTAGAAATGTCCTATAACATTGTGAAGACAAAAAATGATTTTTTTTTTTTAGTTTTGGAATAACACCTAAAATCTGTTTCTGCACTAAAGAATATGACAGTGCAAGTTTTGAAATAGAGTTTGTTTTATACATCGAATGAAATTGCATCCATTGAGAGAATAATGGAAAACTAAGAATTAGAAGATGGGGCTTATTCAGAGATTTGGGGAATCTTTCTTCCAGCTTGATCTTTCTGCCCCCTCTTGGTTTCTTCTTCTATCTTGAGCATCTGTCATTTGAGCAGGCTAAGCTTTGTCCTCAGGGTCTGACCAAAACCCCTGTGATTAAAACAGAAATGGTACTAATCCTGCCAAGGAGTTTAAATTTATAAATAACTCTTGAAAAGCTAAAAAGGTTTCGAGATGCATAAATTTCTAATGGTAGAACTCCAGACATTGTGATAGGCATTTCTGAGTGTTGTCTAAGGGTTGAAGGTTAATTAAAATTGTACTTGTTTTTGGAGAAAAATTCTTATCTAATAAAAAATCTCAAGTGAGTCAATGGTATTATTTGTAGAATAAAGAAGGCAAGTGAATACCATCAAGTTCAAGCTCTTTGAACTCTGCTCAGAGTTTTTCTTGGTGGTGTGGCGTGCAGATGAGTGGAAAGGCAGTTATCCAGGATTCAAATTAGACTGCGTGCATTTACAAGAGATTTATTTTAATAAAGGGATAATTTGCTTTGAAACTGCTTGTAAACCAGTAGCTTAGCCACATGCTTGTGTGGCTCCACAAAGCTCAATGATTTTTGTATCTGTTGTCTTTTGGGAAAGAAGCTCCCAAGAGAGGACTGGGCTATTTGTCATTCTGGTTAGTCTGGGTAGAGCTTAACCTTGGTGAATAGGAGAAGGAGAAAAAGAACTAGCATTTGGTGATTACTGATGATAGGCAGGACACTGAGCTGTGAACACTTTCCACTTTATTGTTTTTGTAAATAGGAAAGTAGCTGTTATTCCCATTTTGTTGTTGAGAAAATTGGTGCCTTTAGGTTAAGTCCTAGTTCCAGGCTACAGGATTTGGCAATTATGTGCTCTTATGCAGTCTAGTTCTTTCTTTAAAAAACAAAAAACAATCCTTTCACCTTTCAACTCCATCAAGTAGGGAGAAGCTTTAGGATAAGCAAGATAAAGCCTTTTACACTGTGTTGGTTGCCAGTAAGCTGATATGAAGCAGAGACTCACACTCACTCAACTCAAAGTTAATGCACATTTGGATGAGTATCTTAGTGCATTTTCTGCTGCTATAACAGTATACCACTGAGTAGGTAATAGAAGTTTATTTGGCTCACAGTTCTGGAGACTCATCTGGTGAGAGACTTCCTGCTGTCTCATAACATGGTGGAAGACATCACCTTGTGAGGGTAGAGGGTAAACTTGCTTTTACAACAAACTTACTTTGATGATAATAACAATCTATTCAAGAGGACAGAGCCCTCCTGACCTAATCATTTCCTGAAGGTCCAGTCTTTCAACATTGTCACATTGGGATTAAGTTCCAACACCTGAACTCTGGGGAGGGAGCACTTCAAAATAACAGTAGAGATTCTCTATTTGAAAATTCACTTGACTTTTCCAACCTCAGTTTATCCCATTGCAGTACCATTGCCTCTGGTTTTTATATCCCCCATAGGTGATAATCTCTCTACTTACCATTAGTGCATGGTATTGTTTTCTTTCCCTGAGCAATACCTGCCTTACACTTTAACTGGGAGTCACCTTTGGCTCACTCATCCCAGTCCAGAGCATGGGAGGCCTTCCATGGCTCTCCATTCATGGAGACCAAGTGCCCTGGGGGAGGATAGAAGATGCAAATGTTCAGCTTCAACAAGAGGAGCTGGCTTCTGTTTCATGGTCTCTGCAGTTTTTACCATTTCCAAGTCTCCTGGTTTCTAAGTCCTTCCTGATGTTCATGTAACATCAACCTTGGAGCCCTCATCATCGAAGCTTCAACTTCATGAGATAAACAAAAATCCCTTTTTATCTAAAGGTAGAACATTATGTTGTTTTGGTAGCACTTCTATAAAATGGCCAAGAAGAAAATGATCACTTGATTAAAATTTACAGTTGCGTGTCTGTGTATAGAGAGCTTGCCTTAGAGAGAGGCACCCCGAAACCACATTCAGAAGAAGGGAGGTGATATCGCACATGAACTATCTCCATTTCTTTGTTCACCTTAGACCGGGAACATTCCTATGAATTGTGTATGAAAATTTGGGGTGTCTGTTGGGGTTTGATTGGCAGTGTGAGATGTTTGAAGTGAAGATGAAGGAGCATAGCTTAAGAGGAAATTCCTACAGAATAGCAGGACGTAAAGGTAGTTTATTTTCTTCCTTCTAACCAGAGCAACATGATTCCTTTTATCCAAGTTCTTTTCCCAGGTCAAGAAGAAGAGGAAGCCTTTTGTCTGAGATTTTCCACTGACTTGAATTTCCGGTAATCAAGTCTATAGGATGTTGTCCATATTGCTTACCTAGTCAGGGCCTTTATGATGGAATCACTCCTGTTTCTTCTTACTTAAATTTTACAGCTTCCTTTTGGCATTCTTTATTTTCCCCCTATTTGCTAGGAAAATTGTTTTCCTGTGGTTTCTTTAAATTGGATGTGGAGCTACAGGCCGTGGGGAGTACACACATGGAAATAAGTGAAATATTAGATGTCAAGATGTTGAGGGTGACACAGTACATCTAGGGACTCACGGGCAAGTGCTATTTCTTGCAAACTGATGAGAAGCTACAAGATGCAAACAGAGTCTCCCCAAAGGAAAACATCAAAAACTGCCCCCTTTTGCCTCTCTTGATAATGATTCTAATGATTTTTTCTGGATCATGGGCTGGGCCATTTATTTATGACAGGCATCTGAGGTGTGATAGAGCTGACATGAGAATCATAATACAGAAGGTGTAATCTATTACACCCTTGAGCAATGTTAGCATCATCATTTTTGGGTTCCCAGATCATGGTAAGAGCATCATCAGGTCAATTAGGTATCCCAAGATTTCTAGGCCAGACTCAACTTAGAGTGGCCATGAATCCTTATCAGGAAAGGAGCCTGGGCACAGTAATAACAGCCATTATTGTACAGGAAGGAGACTTTGACCCAAGACCATCAAGTCCCTGGTACAGAGAAGTTTCCCTGCCCGAGAATCATCTATTCATTCAGCAAACATTTATGAGTGCCTATTTTGTACCAGGCACACCAGACAGAGATCTGGAAATTTTTACATACATCAAGACATAATTTGCATATTTACTTGTGAGTTTGAGCAGCTGTCAGAGGAGTGAAAGAAATCTGGAAAATAGTAAAATTGGGGTTAGGTATTTAGGGGGCCATGAATGAAAAGATTCATTTTGCTGTCGTATCTTCATGCTAGAGACTGCATATTTGTAGTCATATATTGAAATAATAACCCACCATGTGATGATATTTGGAGGTAGAACTTTTGGGAAGTGATTGGGTCAGGAGGATGGAGCCCTCGGGAACGGGATTAGTACTGTCATAAAAGGAACCTAAGAAAACTCTCTCACCCCTTCAGCCATGTGAAGACGTGGCAAGAATCAGGCCATATATGAACCAGAAAGTGGAGTCTGCCAGTACCTGGATCTTGAAATTCCCAGTCTCTAGAACTATGGAAAATAAACTTATGTTGTCTCTATGATACCCAGTCTAGGACATTTTTGTTATAGAGACCTGAAAAGACCAAGACCCTCCCATACCACAGACTGAAAATTGCAGAAATGTAAGGGCATGGGGAGCTCCCTTGGTTTCTTCCTGGCTCATCTTACTAGGCACTAAGTGCTCTGGGCTCTCTCTAAGAAGAGGCCTCTAGAAATACCTGAGATGCATTGGGGCATTGTCCCATTTTCCAGAGTCAAAGAAGATGAAGTTCATTCCAGAGGTCAGCCAATTTTGAAGGTGAAGGGAAAAAAGAGAAAGAGGAAGAGAGAGCTGTGACATAATGACCAAATCCTGTATTGATAATCCTTCAGATCTCAAAGGACTTCAGGAACAGGATTCTCTAGGTTCTCAAGAAAAGTCCTCTGCCTGGTTGGCACACTGCCAGCCACCATATCATATTACATCAGCTTTAGGGGCCTGGAGAGTTTTCCGCTAAAGATAGCTGGCTGATAGGATCACAATAGAGATTTGGGGGCCCTGAGGAGCCCCCAGCAGTCACATAAGGTGGGGCTGAGGTGTCTTTGTGCTTCATGTGGCTAGTGCAGTGGTGCCTTTCCTGTTTCTTTCTCCTTGTGACATGGATATTACAAGATGCCAAGAGTCTACACAACACTATATACGTCTCCTTAGGAACATTCAGAATCCCCTTTTCTGTCAGTTCCAATAATGGTTCTAAGAAACTCTTATGGATGTGGGCTCTTTCATGAGATTTTTTTAGTTTACCAATAGTGGCCCAAAACTTTATTTGCATAAATGCCTAGAATATTTTGTACTCACACAATTTGCTGGCTACTCGTTGCAACCTTGGGTCTCTTTTGGAGCACCATCCTGTGCAGCCCCGGGACCCTATCTCAGTCTCACCCTCTAAATTCCTCCTTCTGCATAACTACTCTGCATCTCCCTCCCCTGGATGAATGCACCAATTGCCAAAGGCAGTACTTCTGTAAGAGGTTGGCATTCGCTCTTGCTAAGCCCAGGGAGATGGGGAAACCACCATCCAGTGTTCTGGATTCCTTCTTGATCTGGTGGTTTTCACTTGCCTGCCATCTTCCTCTTTCCACCCCTGAGGTTTTGATTGCAAATAGAGAGTGAAGACTTTATCCTTCCCCTTCTGGGTCTCTCTACCACCTCCTCCTAGCAGTGAAGTAGTCTCCTCTTTCCTGGGTTCTCCTCTTTCCTCGTTCTTCTCCATGTGTGGTTCTATCCTTAAACAAAAATATTTGCTCTTAATATGTAGTGAGTAGCTTTAAAATCTGGAACAATTCCTTCCTCAATACAGCTAGGCTCTTAGAATTGCTGTTTTAACATAGACTCAAAAAACTCAACTTGAAATTCAGTGCCAAGCAGTGAGGATGGATGCTCCTTTATTTCAGGCTGGATCCTCCTTCTCCTGATGCACAAGATGGTGGGAAATAACATGGCAATAAAATTCATAAAGAACAGAGAACATTGTAGGTTTTTGGTGGTACTAGGGATCAAACCCAGGGCCTCATGCACTGTAGGCCAGTATTCTACCACTGAGCTACATCCCAGCCCTACATTTTAGTTTACTATCTCAAAACATTATTATTGGAGTTTATAAAATACTCACAAGCTAATTGGTTACTTCTCAGATTCCTGAGAGAATCTGTTGAATCTTCTGAATTCTGAGGCATCTAGCTAAAACAAACAAGCAAACACAAGCTAAAGGCAATGTGTTAAGCTTGAGCAATGTGTCACACATTTCTATTACTGTGTTACCTAAACATGTACACAAATACACTCTAAGTACAAACTTTTTGTGCTTGTAGTGTTTGACTCTAAAAGAACCCCTACATGGAAGGAATGCATCAATTTCATAAAAGCAACTCAACTGCTATTCAAATAACATTCAGAAGCATGCTATTAATTTATTATGACTGATAAATGTTTTCTTGAAACTATTACTTATAAGGTGAATGTGGCAATAATGGCTATAGTTTTGGTTGTTTGATATTTTGCAATTGGGAAGGTATTTCTATTTTGCTCTGTGAGGATTTAATTCTCCCATTTATCTGTGTTTGAGCTACTGAAAAAAACATTGATTTATGAAGTATATTAGGTGGATCAAACACCTCTTTTGCACATTAAAACCATTATGTTAATTTTTCATTAGCTACAACAATTAAAAATCACACCCAGGTACATTTTTGTTTTCATGATGTTTAAGAAAAAGTGGGAGTATGATGGGAAGACTTCTTAGAAGGTCCTCAAGACCCCCATCATGATATTCACACCCTTGTATAATCTCCAACTTTCAATTATGGATTGAATCCAGTGATTTGTCTCTAACTGATACAACCCAGCAAAGATTGTGAGATGTCACGTTTGTGAGTAGGTTACAAAATTCTGATTTCCATCTTTCCAGCAAAGTCTGTTGCCTTTTTGGTTTGTTTAGTGTCATGAAGCAAGTTGCCATTTTGGAGAGGTCCACACCACAAGGAACTGAGGGGTGGCCTCCAGCCAACTGATATTTAGCAATTGAGGTCCTTTGCTCAACAGCCCACAAAGAGATGAATCTTGTCAATCACTATGTGATCTTGAAAGTGGATTCTTCTCAAGTTGTGACCACAGCCTGGGTGACTCCTTGACTGCACACTGAGAGAGACCTGGAGGTAGAGGATCCAGCTGAGCTGTGCCCAGACTTCTGACCTAGAGAAACTGATGTGATAAATCTGTACAGTTTTAAGCTGCTAACTTTGGATGTAATTTGTTGTACAGTGATAGGTAATGAATATAATTAGTTTAGTAAATAACTTAAGAAAATGAAGTTCTATTTTATGGAAGTATTTTTCAAATGGTAACTGTACAGCACCATTTTTCCTATATTACTGGTAAGAAAATTCAGTCTTAATATAATGGGAAAATATAGAAAAAGTAGTGTCATTTTTTTTTAACATTTGAGCAACCAACCTAGGTTCTGCCAGAAGTGTCTCTCAAGACAATAAACATAATCATATTGTGGTGGTCATCTTTGGTGATTATTAAAGACAACTTAATTGGGGTTGCTATAATAATTACCCCATATCCATACAGGATATATACCAAAGCCCTCAGTGGATACCTGAAACCATGGATAGTACCAAACCTTACATTTACTATATTTTCTCTTTATCTTTATACCTATGATAAGAGCTTAACTTATAAATTAGGCACAATAAGAGATTAACAACAATAGATAATAATAAAATAAAACCTTTATAATAATATAATCTAAGTTGTGTGAAGGTGGCTTCTCTCTCTTAAAATATCTTACTGTTCTTACTTTCTTATGATGATGTGAGATGACACAATGGCTACATGATAAGATAAAGTGAGGCATTGTGAAATAGCATCAGGCTACTATGTAAGGGTTACCAGAACACAAGTACATTGATAACATGACAATCTGATAATTAAGATGGTTCTAAATAGTTAAGGGGAGGTTAGCATATACAGTGTGGATAAACTGGGATGAGGGATAATTCGTATTCTTATCTGGGTGGAGTGGAGTGGTGTGAAATTTTTATCATGATATTCAGAATGGCATGCAATTTCAAACTTATGAATTATTAATCTCTGGAATTTCCCACTTAATATTTTCAGACTAGAGTTAACCTTGGGTAATAATTGTGGAAAGTGAGATGGTTTGTAATGGGGAAACTACTATATTTTCAAATACAGGAGCTGAAATGTGTATATTACAAGTTGTGAAGCCCTGACACTATGTTTAAGTAATACTGGGTATTATGGTTAGATATAGAATGTCCCCTGAAGAACTCATGTTTTAATGTTCAGAGTTGATGTATTTAAATCATGAGGGTTCTAATCTCATTAGTGGATAAATCCACTGGTAGTACCTAGGTAGGTGGGGTGTGCTGGAAAAGGTGGGTACCTGGGGGTGTGGCCAGAGACACTGCTTTTGTCTTTGAATCCCTTTGCTTGCTGGCTCTTTTGGTCCTGGCCTCCATGATGTGAGAACAGAGCCCTTACTTTCTCCATCACTCTGCTTCCCACTGCCATGCCCTGAGCTCCACAGACCCTGGCTTCACAAGGACTGAATCCCCAAATCTCCAAAAACTGTGAACAAACAAATCTTTCCTCTAAGTTGTATGGTCAGTTGTTTTGAATTACAGCAGTGAGAATGTTGGCTGAGTCAGAAATTGGTACCAGGAGTGGGATTACTACAGTATTTAAGTCTGACCATGTGTTTTGTGAATCTTTGGAAGTGGTTTGTGAGAGGAAGTTAAAAGGGCCAGAATGCTGATAGGTGATGGTAGTGACTGTGTTCAGGAGATTTCAGATGGCAAAGAGGACTCCATAGAAAATGGAATAGAGGCCATACATGTTGCATTCTGTCAAAGAACTTATAGGCATTTTCTCCGATTCCTAAAATGTTGTGTGAAGCTGAATTTAAAGATGATGAACTGATTGAGCTGGCAGAGGAAATCTCAAAACAGCAAAGTATCCAAACTGCATTATGGATTTTGATGTCTGCGTTCAGCCAATTGTACAGTGAATTTCAGAAGCAGAAAACAAAGCAGAGAAACTTTATATATTTGCAGTTTGCCCAGAAAGGTATGTGTAAAGCTGGGGCTCAGAGAGATGGTGTTGTGAAATAAAATAAGATGGTTGAAGGGAAGTGAAATGTTTTGCATAGAAACAAGGAAAGGAATGTGGTGGGGCAGTTCAAGCCCAGGTGCACAATCATGGAAACAAGGGCCCAGTGGTCGTGGCTATGATTGAAAAGGACCTGGTGATGGTGGCCAGGATAGAGACAGGCCAAGTTGCAGCCAGAATTTAGACAGGCCCAGCAGTGGCCATGATTGAGGCAGGCCCAGTGGCAGCTGTGATTGAAAAGAGCCCATCAGCAGTGATTGAAAAGGGCATGACTACTTTTCCTGCTGGTGGTCAATTTGAGTGCTCATGTAATTCTGACTTTGCTGGAAAAAAAATGACATGGATGCTTCTCCCCAGATTTCAAAGGAAGGCTTGGGAAGCAAGACAATGTGTGGCAGGGTCGGAATCACTGAAAGTGGGCCCAAAGAAGGCAATCTGTGAAGCTGTGAGGGTGAAGTCAATTTGCAAGAAAAAAACCCCATGATTTAGATTTAGAAATGCCAGAAATGTTGGAAGGACTGTGAGGAAAGGCAAGGCTGCAAGCTGTGAGCCATGGAGCCAGGCTGGAAGAGTGAGTATGCTGCCCATTGCAATCAACTATGCCACAGGAGAGGGGCTGCTGCTATGGCCCTTTGGAGATCGTGTCTCACCACAGTATTCCCTGAATGCCAGAAATGGAGCTGCAGGATTAAAAGCCCTTGCTTGCTCTCCCTGTTTCCTGCTGCCATGTCCTGAGCTTTGCAGACCCCTTTCTCACATAGATTGAGCCCTGCAATCTCCAAAAACTGTGAGCAAACAAATATTCCTTCCTCTAAGTTGCGTGGTCAGTTGTTTTGGATTATATCAGTAAGAATGTTGACTGAGACACTGGGCTAGATCAGTAGACTAGGACTAGGGGAGGTAGAAGAGATTACCACTGTCTCATTTCATTTCACTAGAGAGGATACAAATACTTCAGTGTAACAGTGGTAGCATCTGATTATTTTCAATTTACTATTTATTTTTCCTTTAGAAAGATAGATAGACAATTCCCTAAACTTTTGGCCTGAAAGTCTCCCATGCTATATTAGGAGAAAGTTTGACAAAAGTTGTTGATTGTTGGGGGAGCAATCTCAGTAACTGCAGTGAAATTTGTTTCATTACGGTTAGGCTTTCTGTGTTCCTCTGTGAGGTGAAGTTATCTTCCCTTGGATCCCTATTATTTTCTTCAAGTAAGTGAGGACTCCTCAGAAACTCTGGCTTTGTATCCATGTTTTAATATTTTCTAATGCAGCACCAGGGGCCAAAATAATACCATTTCAACCTGGAGTCAATTGAAACATTATTGAGACATTTTATATATTTTTTCACATTAAGACTTTGAAATTTGGTGTACACTTTATACTTGCAGCATAATTTGATTTGGACTAACTACATTTCAAGTGCTCAATAACCACATGCAGCCAACTAATAAACTGTTCTGGACAGACAGCTATAGAACATGTAGTTTGTTGAATATAAATGTATAAAGTTAACTGTAGGTGAAATATGTATAGCTCCTATTCCATGCTGTGAATTTAGTTATTCTTGAGTCATCTGCTGGCATTAAAACAAAATCAGGTTAAAGAATTCTTCAGAGCTGGGTGCGTCAGAGCATGCCTATAATCTCAGTACTTGGGAGGCTGAGATAGGAGGATCACACTCAGATTTGAGGCCAGGCTCAGAAGACCTTCAGCAACTTAGTGAGCTCCTATTTCAAAATAAAAAAATAAACAAAATGTTGGGAGTGTAGCTCAGAGGTAGAATGCCCTGGGTTCAATCAGTTCCCACCCCAATCCTTCCCTTTCCCCATATATGATATTAAGATTGGTTTTGATGAAGAAAATACTTCAAATAATGTTATATACATGTATGAAATTATCAATAGATTTACTCTTTACCAAAATGGGTGTGACTTACTCTTTCTCAATAGTTTCAGCATGTGTGCAGGAGTTGAATCTAATTTAACCAACCTGGGTCACAAGCGCATCTCTGATACAGCCACTAGGTCAGAGGATGGAACATTCTGATTGGTCATATCACACACCTATCCCTGGAGCTCTTAGAGATAGATTAAGTTCCATTCAGACCTGCTGAACTGTAAATGGGGAAGAGCTTTCTAGTAGAGCCCAGGTGCTATTACTAGAAGGGAAATGCATGATGGGAGAACAAAACATTAGAAATATAAGAAAAAAAGACTTCAGGGGAAAGAGGGACAGTTTAAATAATCCAGGGGCATGGCTAAGATTGAATACTTCTGTAAAGTCATCCCCTTTCCTTCAACTGCAAAAGCTTGTTAAAGGCCATCAATGAAATATATTCTCATGTTTCTCTTGCAATGGACTTTAATTAGTCATATAGTTTGTGACATGGTATCTAAAAGATCCAGTGTCAACCTTTGGTGGGATGATTGTGATGAATGCATTTGTTCAGCTCTCAAATTTGGGATTGAGACTGAGTCTAGAAAGGAAAGGATCCATTATATCCAGGTTTCTTTGGGACTTTTCTTGCATTCAGTGTGACTTTAATGCTCCAGAAAGGACCAGGTCACGTGACTAGGGATATTCAACAATCCACACCTTAAAGAATGGAGACTAGAAGATGATTCTTAGAGTCTTTAAAAAAGCAAATGGAACCCAGACTAGCAATGACAATTTGGTGGGCTTTTGCAGTAGTAAGTGAATCCTGACCATATTGGGGAGGGCCGAGGGTCAAGCTGTTCAGAGCAAATGGGGAATTCCAGAGCATCATTTGTTACAGGGGCTGGAAGAACCAGAGTAGAGAGAGTCCAACCCTGAGCCAAGGAAGGAATCAGCAGAGGGGTAATCTTGTCTCTAGGTGCTGTAACTAACAAGGTCTGTGGGAGCCCCCAGTGCTGCCCTGGGCCTCAGCTGCTCTGTGAGTGGTTGTCTTGAAGAGCCAGTTGCCCACATACCACTCTCAGCAGGAAACCATCGCTTTAGCTGCAGAGATCAGTGTGTGGACAAAGCCTCCTTTTTATGGAGCTCAGAGAGTTCAGGGCTTTGTATGCATCCTTCCAGAGAAAGCAGAGCTACTGGTAATGAGATAGTCATTGGATAAGCTTTGTGACACATATATGCTAAACTGTTGCATTCATGTAAAACACCCTCACAAGTGAGCATGGGGGACAGGACATGGGTTTGGTAGCACAAAACCTGTGAGTCCTGATGCTGTCTACATTAGCTATGTGACTCTGAGCAAGTCTCTGAAACATTCTGCACTTCCGTTCCTTTATCTGAGACATGGACACAGTCCATATGAACCAGTAAAGCTGGTCTAACGTTACCATTTTGTATTCTTCATTCATTCATTTTCCTAAAATTTATACAATGTTCACAATATGCATGGCATTGACTTAGGCACTGTGGATAAGAAGAAATAGTTTCTGCCTCAACAGAGAAGAGTAAAAAGATATTTGATAAAAATACCCCATAATCTTTAACGTGTAAGAGACATGAAAATGATGATGATGATGATGATGACGATGATGATGGTGTTATTGTTGGTGGTTGTAGTGATGGTGGTGGTAGTGTTTACATTAATGAATACAACTTCTTACTTTCTCAGACAGCTGTTTATCACCTCACCCTTTTGTGTAGACATGCTGAATATACAACATCAGCAATTTTCCTCCTTTGGAGCAGACATCTCATTTTCTCTGTCAGTCTAGGCAAACCTATTGCAGTTTCTGTATTTATAATTGTCCCTGCACAGGCTCCCAGGGCCCCCAGGGCCAAGTGTGCCAAGGTTGTTAAGATGTGCCTCCTCTCACTCTCTGTCACACAGGCAAATATGTCATTGATGTGTAATTAATGATGAGAGAGTCAGGGGCCCAGCGTTAGCACACACCAATCAACGTCCTGTCAGACTTGGAGGCATCGGTGGGATTTTTGTTCTCTTAGCAATATTTATTGTTACAAAATGCTGCACAGTCTAGTGGGGCAGGGAAGTGGCTTTGTGGCACTGGTGATATGCCTGTTTACGGCAAGCCACAGGAGCAGCCTCGGCTCCATCTGATTAATTCAAGGCTCTGCAGGCTGAAGTGGATGAAGGAGCTGGAGGGACATGAGGGAACATTCTTCTGTTTAAAATGTGGGTGGTGTGCAGATTGTTTTTGTGAGCTGGCTTTAGTCTGCAAGCCCAGGAGATTTAGAAAATTTGGCTCAATTCAGGAATATGATTTTATTGAGCCTTTCCTGGGTGTCTAGCACTGAGCTAGGCCCATGGGTGACAGAACAGGGTATGGCTTGTGAGTTCAGAGATTTTACATTTAGTTGGTGGGGAATGGGGTTTCTGCAGATCAGGCAGTCAGAGCTGGAAGAAATCTTGAAGTTCTTATAGCAGGACTCCTTCCCATGGGCTGACTTCTAAGTGCTTATCTTTATTTTCCTGGTTATGGTTAGATCGATACAACAGAGGGTTATAGCATGTAATTCCAACTCCTTACATCTGAGAGAAGATAGGAATGAGAAGCAGGTTCACCATGCACTAGTTATCAACTTATCTCCATCCAGTGAGACAGTACACTCACAGATACAAGTTACATGAAGTGGATGTATTACAGATAGACAGCAAGGGACACTGGAAGCTTAGGATTCATTGTGAGATTTCTCCCAAGGATTAGGAAAGCTGCTTTAGTGCGGATGGAATCTTGACTACAGTGTGCCTCACTTGCATTGCAGCTGAGGGACCCCAGAAAGCAGTTTACCCTGACTTTTATAGCTCAGGAACAATAGGATTAAATGGGATACAGTGTCGAAGGACGTTCTGTTTCTAGTGGGGGACTGGTACAGAACCCGGGCTTTCATGGACGATCCCTCTCTATCTCAGAATGTTATGTTCTCAGTACATTCTACAATTTTGAGAGATACAAGTGATGAACGGGGAAGAATTGGGTTGGTCCAACACCAGGAGAGCTGCCCTGCAAGGAGGATAGTAAACAAACGGAAGAGAAACAATGACATCCTCCTTCTTCCCTGAAAGCTCGATGAAGCCAAAAATATTATGATAATTGGAAAATCCCAAATAGCTCTATACTGCATCTCTAGACTATAGTGTGCTTTGATTCATAGTCATCAGACCATATATGTTGTGTTGTTAGGTTCTGGGGCATTCATGATGTTTCCCTCTGATAGTCATGTCTTGGTCCTTGTCACTCCTAAGGACTGACCATATCTTAAATGTCATGCACAAATACACTTATCTCCAAAGAAAATTCCCCGTCCTTCCAGCCCTCTTGCTTTTTTTCTTTCTCATCACCTATACTCCCCCGTGGTCCTTTCAGTCATGGTTTTCCTGTTTTTTCCCGGGCCATGGTGAATCAGTTTGCTCACTCTCTTGCCATGAGCATGCCCAGTTTTCTCACTTCTTGGGCACTGTGCTGCAACTTCCCCCATCGACTTCCTACTCTTGATCCATCTGACCACCTGCTTCTGTGCTTCTGCTCCCAGATTGCGGCATGCTGTATGTAGGGAAAGCACGTGTCTGTGCAGGTGTATTTTTCTAACTCTATCTCCATTCTCAGTGCTGCTCTGCCATCCTTCCAGGTGAGCCCAGTTGGTGTTCTCGTTTCTTGCTTATGATAGTTCAAATGCTTTCTACTCCTCAAATTTCTTCTGCAAAGATGACCTTGCTTTCTGCTACACAGAGTAAACTAAAGTCGTTAAGTCAGGAACTTATACTCCCCATCTTTCTCCCCCGACTGCTACTGATTGACTCATGTCACAAGGTGTCTCTCTAAACATTCTCTCCAAATCAGTCCCTGAGACAAGGATTATTATGCATGTAGATTATTTGGAGGTGATCCCAGGAAACATTACTAGAAGTGGACGGGGAAAGAAGGCAACAGATAAAGGTTATGTTATCAAGAAAGACTTCCCTGTAAATAACTGGAGCTGAATTCTACCTGGAAATCTGGGAGCTGGCACAGAACTTGTGCTTCAGAGTTATCTCATCAAGGGATGAAGGATTTATATAACAGCTCCTGTCAGTCTGTGGGTGAAGCTGCTCCAGGGGTCATGAATTCCTCACAACTCCTGGCCTGCTGCAATCCCTTTCTCTTAGATGGGTAAACACTTGCAGCAGCTGCTTATGCTTTTGGGAGTTTAAGGTAGGACCTGCTTAGCGCTGACATGTTCTGTATTCTCTTTCCATAGATTATTTATTTAGAAATATTAGGCCCTTTCCATTAAGGCATAGGTATTTAGTTATAAGTAAAGATTTTTAGAATAATAGAAAAATAATTCTTCATCAAGCACCTTGATATTGAATTTGAAAGTTTGAAAGTCATGGTTTTTAAGACTCTGTGTGTGTGTGTATGTGTGTGTGTGTGTGTGTGTGTGTGTGTGGTGTGTTTGTATTTGCACATGCTACAGTCTTACACTACAATACTACTTACAGCCTGGCCATGTTATATTTTATCTTCTTTGAGGTAATTAGCCACATTCTTTTGCTCTATATTTAGCATTGGAAGGGTGCAAATGACGATGATGACGACGATGATGAGTATGATGATAAAAAATTCCTCAGCCAGGCGTAGTGGCACATGCCTGTAATACCAGTACTTGGGAGACTGAGACAGGAAGATCTCAGGTTTGAGGCTAGCCTGAACAACTTAACGAGACCCTGTTTCAAAACAAAATACATAAATAAAACAGGGCTGGGGTGTAGCTCAGAAGTAGAGTGACCTGGGGTTTAATCTCCAGTATCTTCTAACCCCCACCTCCCAAAAAATCCCTGACATAGAAAAAATAAATTAGAAAATAATAAAAGAATTATCTCTCCACATTTTATCTGACAGTGTCTGTTGCCTGGCCACTACTACTGAACATACTGTCGATGCTCACAAAGATGTGTGCCGGACCCAAGTGCTGGTTCCAATGTCGGTGTCCACCAGAGGCCTGAATGATGCAGAGAAATTAGATCACTTCTGTGTGGCTAATCCCTTGGCTGCCGAATCTGCTGGCACCAATGTTGATTCTGTTCTTAGTTTTCTATGTTCACAAGACTTTGGAGAACCAAGTCTTACTTTGAGTTCTACCTTCTGTTTCCTGCTTTTTTGGCCTAAGAATTAGTTGTAAATTCTTTTTTTTTTTTTTTTTTTTTTTTTTTTTT
>PVJS01042268.1:0-17589 GCA_004027185.1 Glis glis | reverse complement strand
AAAAACGGTCTCACTAAGTTGTGGAGGGCCTCACTAAGTAGCTGAGGCTGGCCGCAAACCTACGGATCCTCCTGTCTCAGCCTCGAAAGTACTGGGATTACAAGCAGGCTCCACCACGCCTGGCAAAAATAAACACTTCTGATAAGAGTAATTAAGGAAAAGATAGGAAAGGGCATAAAGCAGTATTAAGAGTAAAAAAGGGGGCATAATCTCATAATTGCTGGGACTAAATAGAAAATAAGATAGTATAAACAATTTTGCAAATAAATTTGAAAGCTTAGATGAAATTACTAAAACTGACTCATGAAGAAATTTAAGACTTAACAAAACAGACTCATGAGCAAAAAAAGAACATTAATGGTCCTAATAGTTATTAAAGAAACAATCAATAGTTTAAAACTCTTACAAAGAAAACACAGGAGCCAGTCAGCTTTATAATAAGTTCTACCAAATATTCAAGGAATAGATAATTCAAATTTTTACAGAAAATTATTATTATTATTATTATTATTATTGTTGTTGTTATTGTTACTCTCCTGAGGATGGAAGCCAGGGCCTCACACATGCTAGGCAAGGGCTCTCTTACCACTGAGCTACATCCTCAGCCACTACAGAGGATTAACTCGTACAGAGGATAAGACCAAAAAAAAAAAAAAAAACCAAGAAACAACTTGAACTTATTTTAGGACATCATATTTACCTTGACACTAAATCAGGCAAAGACATATAATAGAAAAACTACAAACCAATCTCACTCACGAACACATTATATCAGCAAGGCAAATCCAGCAATATATAAGAAACATCATACATCATGATCAAGTTGGGCTTATCCTTAGAAAGTTGATTAGTTTAATATTTAAAAATTGGTACTGTAATTCATTACTTCATTCAAAAAATAAAGGAGAAAAATCATATGATCAATTGAATAGATTCAGAAAGAATAGCAACAAAAACTCAGTTTCCACATAGACTCAACACACTGGGACTAGAAGGTAACTTCCTCAGTCTGAAAGAGAGTACCCACAAAATGACGTCCAGCAAACATCGTATTCAATAGTGAAGTGTGGAGGGCAGCTTTAAGACTGGGAAGAAACGAGCATGCTGTCAGCATCACTCCCCTATTCACTCTGGTCCTCGAAGGCCTAAACATGCTAGTCACAGAAAAACAAGAAAAAACGGTAAAAGGACAGGAAAGAAAGAAATAAAACCATGATTATTTACAGATGATAGTGTATTGATACAATGAATATAGAAAAAGTACAGAAAAACTTATCATAACTAACAAAAGTTCAAAGGGTTACAACCACTTAATTTCTAGAATCAACTTAAACTAATTTATGTAACATATCTCTCTAATCTTGAGAATCACACAGAGCTATTTATAACTTAGAAATCTTATTCCTTGTCTAATTTTAGAAACCACTGCATTGTGACTCCACCAGGTTAGGCCAAATCGACTGTAAGACATACTTCTGGGCTTTAAAAGGATTTACACACAACTAAACAACATTTGCCCAACATGTTTTCAAGATCATGTTGCCCCAGATCTACTTTTCTGTAGTCCAACAGTTTTATTTGAAATTTTCATCCTTTAGAAAAAGAGTAATAATGCTGAAAAATTATTCTACTTTTTTGATCTATGATCTAGCACATCTTACTATTCAGGTTTGTCTAAGATTTGGTAAATGGTCCAGATGTTTCCCATATTAACATTACTGCAGAGAGTGACAGCCACACAAGGCAATTATCCATTTATCCACCCACCAAAAATTTATTGAGAGACTACTATGTGTTAGACATTGTTGTGGAATCCTGGGGATAAATAAAAAACCAAATTAAGTGTCTAGTGTTGCAACATTTTAGGCAATGATAATGACAGTGATGATAACAACTGCAAACATTTAGAGTGGGCCAGACACTGCTCTTAGCACTTTACTTGTATATATTCAACAACTCTTTGAGATAGGTACTTCTAGCAATTTCCCAAGGACCTGTGAATAGTAAAGTGGGAAAGCCAGGATATTAAACCTAGTCAGCTTTGGCTAAATTCCACACTCCTAAACCACCATACTATATTTCAACGGAGATAATTTCTATGGAGAAGTTGAAAACAGGGTAGAGAGATATGGAGGGGGAAATTTTACATAGTATGTTAGCTCTCCGTCACTATAACAAATACCTGAGATAAATCAACTTATCATTGTCTCACAGTTTTAGAGGCTCAGTGCATGATGGATCCACCCTGCTGCTTTTGGGCCTGTGGCGAGGCAGCGTATCAAGGTGGAAGTATGTGGCTGGAGCAAAACCACTCCCCTTGTGGCTCAGAAGTGAATCAAAGAAAGAAGGGACCAGAAGGGACCTAGGTTCCACAATCCCCTTCAAGGGTATGCCCCCAAATTACCTGAAGACCTCCCACTAGGCCCCCACCTCTTAAAGGTTCTATCATCTCCCAGTAGTGCAACAGGCTGGGGACCAAGACCATAGGAAGAGAGGAAGTCTTAGGGTTTTTGTTGCTGTACCGGGGATTGAACATCCAGCTCCATTTTATTTGGTAATGGGGATTGAATCCAGGGGCATTCTACCACTGACCTACATACACTCCCTAGCCTTATTTTATTTTTTATTTCTTTATTTTGTGTGTGTGTGTGTGTGTGTTACTGGAGTTGAACCCAGGGGCATTCTACCTCCAAGCTACACCCCAGTCCTATTTTATTTTTTATTTGGAAACAGGGTCTTGGTAAGTTGCTGAGGCTGGCTTTGAATCTGCGATCCTCCTGTCTCAGCCTTCCACATACTGGAATTACAGGTGTGCCCTGCCATGCCCAGCCCAACCCAGGTTATTTAGACTAATATTCCCACTAAGACAGAAATAAAAATATTAAGATAAGACATCTTCCTAAAAGCAGCTGAGAGCTGACAAGATAATAAGGAATTACCAAACCAAATGCTAAGTAGAATATATAATCAGTTTTTGCCCTAAGAGATTTGCTAATCCCAGAGAACCCCAACAGTGGTTTTGATGGCTTCATGATGCAAGGGGGACAGAAGTCAAAGTTTAGGACGAGCTTGAGAGAGAAAGTCTAAAAGAAGACACCCCGAACATTAGACCAATCTGCTAAAAAGATGTACATCCTTGGGGAAAGGGGCTAACTAGAAATAAGATCCTCTTCTATCCCTTGTGATAAGGTTTCCCTGACACTCAGCAGAAAGGGAGGGGGGAGAATAAACAAAAAGAAAAGAATCTATAGGTTGTGAAATACTGACCAACCCTTAGGTGGATTTGCAGCCCAAATTCAAATCATCAGTTTGGTGCAAAAAACCTCAAGCCATAAATTTGAAGTGCCCTGAAATAGCAGTAACTCAAAGTAAGTTATGATTCTCTGGAGAAAGGCACCCTTACCCCCGTGCCTCAAGAAGTTCCCACAAATAATTTTCCAAACACAATGAAAAATCTTCAAAGCAGCTGTGGGGCAGGAGTAGATGACGGATTACCTTTAAAGGAACAACAGTTCTCAATAGAAACAAGGGAAATTAGAAGATAGTAGAATATTTTTAATAGGCTGAAAGCAAATCCAGCAACCTAAAAATTTTATAGTCATCAAAATACCTTTAAAGCATCAAGCCAGCTGGGTGTGGTGGCGCACATTTGTAATCCCAGTAATTGGGAGGCTGAGACTGGAGGATCCCGGTTTGTGGCCAGCCTCAGCTACTTAGTGAGGCCCTCCGCAACTTAGTGAGACCCTGTTTCAACAAATAAAGAATAAAAATAGGATTGGGGGTGTAGTTCGGAGGTAGAATGCCCCTTAGTTCAATCCCCAGTACTGCCAAAAAAAAAAAAAAAAGAATCAAGCCAAACACATAGACATATTTTGTTACAGAGTTTGTCTCCAAAAGAAAATTATAAATTGTATGTTTCAGGCAGAAGCAAAATGATTATAGATGATTTCAGGTATGCAAGAAAAAAGAAGGAGGAAGAAAGTCACTGGATTAGGTGCCTTCCAAGTATTCACAAGACAGCCAGGGAAACAGTTATGTCAGCACTATCATATTAAAAAGTGCTGCACAGTATTTAGTGATGATTTGGTAGGCAAGACTGAAAAAATGTGAACTGACTGGACAAGAATGAAAACAGTATAAAGAAAGCCCAATAAATATCAAGTAAAATGTCAATTTTTCAAACTACCCAATACATAGTAGCCATTAATGATAAATGATACATTACAGTCCTATGGTTTGGATGTGGTCTGAGTGTGTCTACCAAAGATTCATGTGCTGGAAGCTTAGTCTCCAGTCTAATGGTGTTAAGAGGTGGAGCCTAGTGGAAGGTGATGAGGTCACAGGGGTACCACCCTTGGACATGAGTAATGTAGGTCTCACAGGATCAAGTTAGTTATCCAGAGAGCAGATAATCATAAAGCAAGGCCATACCATACGCCTGGTGGCTTCAGCATGTAGCCTTTTCCCTTTCTGCTTCTCCACCATGTTGTGACACAGGTAAGTTCACCAGACAATGGCACCATGCTGTTTGGACTTTCAGCCACCAGATTCATGAGCCAAAATAAACCTCTTTTCTCTATAAAGTATCTAGTGTCTCTGGCTTTTTGTTATAGTGACACAAAATTGACTAAGACTGATGGGTTGGCAAATCAGGAAGCAATATAACACAGGAGTTTAAAAAGATAAAGTTCTGCATATCCAACTGTGAATAAGAATAATGGGAAAGAAGCCTATGATCAGGAAGGGGGAAATAAAAGAATGCTCTTTCTTTCTATAGTAGTTTCCTCAAAAGTCCAAATTTTGAAGATGAGAGGATTAGTACATGATTAAGTTAAATTGCAAAAATGAAAAAAACCCTTTATGTATCAGGAATATTAAAAAATTAAGTTTTAAAAAATGCTATCTCCATTATGAAGGGATGACTACCAATCTCGCTAGTATGTATGAGAAGGGGTAGGTAGCAAGGTTGGGTCTGAAGGCACACAGGGTCAAGACCTGTGTGCCTGTATGTGTGTATCACTTTGAAGCTCACTATGATGTATAATTACAATGTACCAATAAAAGTATTTATATTTATTTATTTATTTATTTATTTATTTATTTTTGGCAGTACCTGGGATTGAACCCAGGGGCATTCTACCTCCAGACTAAACCCCCAGCCCTATTTTTTATTATTTATTTTGAAACTGGGTCTCACTAAGTTGCGGAGGGCCTCACTAAGTAGCTGAGGCTGGCCACAAACCTGTGATCCTCCTGTCTCAGCCTCCCAAGTACTGGGATTACAAGCGTGTGCCACCACGCCCGGCTAATAAAAGTATTTATAAAAAAAACCAGCCGGGCGTGGTGGTGCCCGTTTGTAATCCCAGTACTTTGGGAGACGGAGACTGGAGGATCCGGGTTCGCGGCCAGCCTCAGCTTTCTCTCTCCCTCTCTCTCTCTCCCCCTGTCTCTCTCTCTCTACTTTGTGAGGCCCTCTGCAACTTCGTGAGACCGGGTTTCAAAATAAAGCATAAAAAATAGGGCCAGGGGTGTAGCGTGGAGGTAGAAGGCCCCTGGGTTCAATCCCTGGTACTGCAAAATAAATAAATAAATAAATAAATAAATAAATAAAACCATAAAATTGCTTAAGATTATAATACTTTTAAAACTAATGTTTATGACAAGAAAACTAACAACCTAGGCCTATAGCTCATAATAATAATAATATAATATGAATAAATAATAAAATACAGAATGTTCTCTTCTGCTTATTCCTGATAACCCCCCAACTCTCCCTTCAGACATTCCAACAACACACTTTAAATAGGAATGCGCAAACCTAAAAAAGAGAAAGAAAAGAAGTCTAGGATATATACATTGGCAAGAGAAACAGAATACTACAGACATAGTGAATGAATTGCTCATTGAGAAAAGTCCTATGATTGGAGATGAGGAAAGTAAGTCTGATTTTTAAAAGATGGGTGTGTAGGGAAGTTTCTTAAAGTTATAAGCTAGTAAGTTTGCTTCCTTGCCCCAGGAAAATAACAGGGTTACTACCCACTAAACATAAAGCTTTGAAACACTTAAAACACAAAACTTGTTCTAAAAACAAAAATGGCAGAGGTGGAGCTCACTGGTAAAGCACATACTTAGTGTGAGAAAGGCCCTGGGTTTAATCTCCAGCACTGAAACAAGACAAAATGAAAAAAACAACAACAAAAAGTACTAATAAGGTCATGTCAAGATAGCCTTGTTTCATGTTCTGACAAGATTATTAGACTGATAAATATACAACAAAGTTAATGATGACATGTTTGGTGAACAAGACAGAAATTATGAACAGTTGATAATATTTTAAACTATGAATTGTATCCAATATCATACTGTTGAATGAAAACATGTTAACCTGGAATGCGAACTCTAATATTAAACATATCATGAAGCTTTCTGTTCCATTATATCTCTTTTTTTTTTTTTTTTGCGGTACCGGGGATTGAACCCAGAGGGTTTCTACCTCCAAACTACACCCCCAGCCCTATTTTTTATACTTTATTTTGAAACCGGGTCTCACGAAGTTGCAGAGGGCCTCACTAAGTAGAGAGAGAGAGAGAGAGAGAGAGAGAGACTGGGAGAGAGAGAGAGATAGAGAGAGCTGAGGCTGGCCGCAAACCCGGATCCTCCGGTCTCTGCCTCCCAAAGTACTGGGATTACAAGCGTGCGCCACCACGCCTGGCGCTCCATTATATCTCTTGACAATTTCATAATTACTTTCAGTTACACAAAGGAGCTAGAGGGATTTGGAATACAATAGATTGTGTTTTATATTAAACTAAAGCACAGATATGGTCTGGGGCAAATAGTTTAATCTCACTGGACTATTTTTACATCAGATCAGTAGACTAAATCAGTGACTTTCAAACTATTCAAGAATGATTCACAATAAGAAAAATGTACAACTAATCATGTATGTGTGGGACTCAAACTAAAGTTTCATTAAAAACTTGCTCTTATAATGTTCTCTGATATTTTCTAGTTGATTTCATTATTTTTAGTGTACGTTACAACCCACAAACTTGATTTCATAACCAAGAATGGGACATATATAGTAGTTTGAAAAAATAATAAACTTCCAAAGTCATCTATAGTTTTAAAAATAAAATTTTTCTAATTTAAATACTGAATAAAATACATGGCATCAAATCAGATGATATATATCTAAAACAAATAGTAACAATGATCTCACAATGATAAAATTCAGAATTATGCCACACAGCTGAACATGGGTTGAAAACAAGATGAATCCACAGAGGTAATAAGGCTCTACATTTACATTCAGAAATGCCCTCAATAAGTACAGAGTCTGAAAGCAAGTCAAATGAAAAAGACATGGAGAGTTTAGATGACTATGATCCTGTTATGAAATTTCAGTGGAATCTGCTAGTCTAACCAATCTTGGTCTATAAATAATGGTAGGTTTTTAGTAAATATTTCTAAATATTTCTTACTCCATGCAGATTGTTATGTTTAGATATAGAATGTCCCCTGAAGAGCTCATGCTTTAATGTTCAGAGTTGATGTATTTAAGTCATTGAGGGTTCTAATATGACCAGTGGATAAATCTACTGTAATGGATTTACTGGGTAGTAACCTAGGCAGGTGGAGTGTGGCTGGAGAAGGTGGTCCCCTGTGGGTGTGGCCTTAGGGACTGTGCTTTTTGTCTTTGAATTCCGTTGCTTTCTGGCTCTTTGTTTCTGGCCTTGGCCTCCGTGACATGAGAGCAGAGCCCTTGCTCTCCCTCTCTCTACTACCTGTTGCCATGCCCTGAGCTCACAGACCCCGGCCTTTCATGGGCTGAACCCCAAAATCTCCAAAAAACTGTGAGCAAACAAATCTTCTTCTAAGTTGTGTGATTATTTTGGATTACAGCAGTGAGAATGTTGAGCGAGATACAGATCAAAGATAATCTGAGGAGATTAAGGTTAATCTGGATCCCGGTTACCAATTCCTTATCCTTTTTTATTATATGTAACATACAAAAACAAAACTCTATTAATATTATATATATTGATAATATTAATATATTTCTTTTTAATGAGTACCAATTCCCAGACATAATACTCAATATTTTTATCTTATTTGATCCTCAAACAATTATATGATATAGATAGTGCTGTGGCTTGATGTATCACCCAAAAAGCCTTTGTTGGAAACTTAATCTCCAATGCAACAGTGGTAGGAAGTGAGACTTTTAAGAGGTGATTAAGCATGAATCACTTCTCCCTCATGAACAGATTAATGTTATCATCCCTGGAGTGGCTTTCTTATGAATGGACAAGCTTGGCCCCTCTTGAGTGCTACTGTATGCTGTGTTCTCTCTCTCTCTCTCTCTCTCTCTTCTCCCCTTTTCCCTCTCTCCCTTCCTCCCCCTTCTCTTTGCCCTTCTGCCATGGTATGATGTAGCAAGAAGGCCTCACTAGGTGCTGACATTCCCCCTGCCTCTAGAACCATGAATCAAATATATTTCTACTTATTATAAATTACATAGTCTGTACTATTCTGTTATAGCAGTGCAAAATGGATGAAGATAGGTAGTATTTGCTCCACTAAAAAATAAAAACTCTTAGAAAACCTACTATCCTACCCAGGTCTCACATGTTAATGGGTAAATGCTAGAACCACGTGTTCAACCCAGGCCTTTCTGAATACAATCTATTTCAAAAATCTATCAGTGTTTATTAAGCTTTCTTTTTTTTTAGAACAAAGAAAATTACATTTGGGGCTAATCAGGATTGCAATCTGAGATAGAGTCAAGCAGTCTTGAAAATGTGCTTCCCCAATTTTTTATTTCTGCTAGGTATGGTGGTGCACACCTGTAATCCCAATACTTGGGAGGCTGAAACAGGAGGATCACAGGTTCCAGGACAGCCTCAGCAATTTACTGAGGCTCTCAGAAACTTAGTGAGACCCTGCTTCTAAATAAAAAAAATAAAATAGGGCTGGGGTGTAGCTCAGAGGTAGAATAACCCTAGGTTCCATCCCCGGTACCAAAAAAATTTTATTTCTTATTAAATGCTTTGTTAAAAGTTCATTAAAGCATCTGCAACTTCAATGGTATTTAGCATATATATGGACCACTACATTCAGGTAACTAGACAATCTGTAACAATGCTTCATAAAAGATAAACTTTGTGGGGGGTACTGGGGATTGAACTCAGGGGCATTCTACATACCAGTTATACCCCCAACCCCCTTTTTTTTTAAATTTGGAAACAGGGTCTCACTAAGTTGCTAAGGCTGGCTTTGAACCTGTGATTCTCCTATTTTAGCCCCCCCCCAAGGATTGGGATTACAGGAGTGCACCACTATACCTGGACAAACATTTTAATTAATAATAATGATGATGGTTGTTTCTTACCACAATATTTTACCAAGGTCTCTACCTTACCTAGTGATGGGAACTATTTAAGCACTTAAAACCTAATTCAATGAACTCTCAAAAAGCTGAGAGCTGAGTGCTTCAATCTGGGAAACAGTGACAAATGAATTCCTAATACATTCTTTAGTTGCATTTACATTTGGGAAATACTTCTTCAAATTCTATTGCTAATGCAAACATACACATTTTTGTTAATATATTCACTAGCATGTTATTAATTTCTTTCTTCAAACAAATAATCATAAGTATCAAGTACTGGGAAACAGTCAAACTTGACCATCAAGCCATATTACTATAGCTCTATCTTAGAAATTCTGCTATCATAAGACATTAAAATAATATTTTATATGGTTTTATATTCACATTTAATCATATCTTATATGAATATATGCAGTGGTGCATGCCTGTAATTCCGGTACTTTGGAGGCTGAGACAGAAGGATCATGGGTTTGTGGCCAGAGCACAGTAAATGAGAAAGATCCTGTTTCAAAATTAAAAGAAAAGTGGTGGGTGTGGGGGGAGTGTAGCTCAGTGGTAGAACAATCCTGGGTTCAATCTCCAGTACCACACACACACACAAAATCATATTTTGGCCCAATTCAAGAAATAGTAACATACTTTTAAGATATACCACTAAGCAAGTCTCTATCAGTCACAGAAATAACTTTTTATAGGCATTGGTATATGAAGAAGTATTTCATCTTATCCTGTATTTCAAAAACTCACAAGAGCACCTTTTGTCTTTATAATATACTTCAGAGTGAGAAAGCAAAGTCTTGACTCTAGATCTTTTAAGCAAGTTAAAAAGATTTTTATTTTACTGCGATTTTAATAATATTCATTTATGCTATTACATTTGACAGTGAGTCAATATTAGAAAGCAAAATATTGACTACTTTTTTTTAGTAAAACAATGTCAGCAATTACATTAAGGTATAAATTGCCTTATTCGACTATCACAACTCAGTTCTTTTTTGATGCTCAAAGCTACTGACATACTTTTTTTTCTAGTACAAAATGAGTGAAAAAAGAATTAATAAACTAAAAAATATTGTCACTTGTGTTTTGAGTGATACAGTGTTGCCTGGCACATCCCCCTCATGCATACACTCCACAAGTACAAATAGCTGATTTCTGCAAATAGGTGGTTTCATTTAAATGTAAAGCAAACATACAAATGCTCTTTAATTTATTATGGGGTTACACCCTGATAAACCCATTGGAAGCTAAAAAATATCAAGTTAAATATGCATTTAATACATCTAACCTACTGAACATCATAGTTTAGCAACACAGTACAGTGCAGAACAGCAGTTTTACCTTCATGATCGCATGGCTGACTGGGAGCTATGGCTCGCTGACAACTGCCCATCACTGCAGGAGAGTATCATATAGCATACAGATATCCCAGGAAAAGATCAAAATGTGACAAAGTTTTTACTGAATGCATATCACTTTTGCACCATCATAAAGTTGAAAAAATTATAAGTTGAACTGTCATAAATTGAGGACCATCTGTATATTCAAGCCAGTATTCAACAGTACTGACTTAATATACTCACTGTATTCCATTGATAGAGCATGTCCAATAGCATCATATGATAAAAGAATACTGTCAATAGCTTATTCTGCTTCTTCATCTAGAATAGTGCATGCCAATATCTTTATAACTGAGTTTCAACCTTTTTGGTAACATTTCTCTCCTTCATAAAAACTTTATTAGTTGTTAAAGTTTTTTCAATTTAAAACTTAACTATCGTTTGTTTCTTTGATAATTGCTGTACTAGGATATATTATATATAAGGTGCTATTTGATGTTACACAAAAATTTATTCACTTTAAGTTACAAAATCAATGTTTCATGGGTATTCTCACTCTTTTCTAATTTGAGAACCCAATTGTAGAAAACAAAATTGGGGTAGCAGTGAGAAAAATCTTGGATTATAAAGAATCAAGAGACCATTTGGGAGTCTAAATTAACAGTCTACCAAAGGAATGCAATGCAGACAAGGGGACAGATTTAAAACTACTTTGGAGGCCAGGCGTGGTGGCGCACGCCTGTAATCCCAGTACTTCGGGAGGCGGAGACGGGAGGATCCGGGTTGGCGGCCAGCCTCAGCTCTCTCTCTCTCTCCCTGTTTCTCTCTCTCTCCCTGTTTCTCTTTCTCTCTCTCTCCCTGTTTCTCTTTCTCTCTCTCCCTGTTTCTCTCTCTCTCTCTCTCTCTCTCTCTGTCCTTAGTGAGGCTCTCTGCAACTTCGTGAGACCCGGTTTCAAAATAAAGTATAAAAAATAGGGCCGGGGGTGTAGCGTGGAGGTAGAACGCCCCTGGGTTCAATCCCCGGTACCGCAAAATAAATAAATAAATAAATAAATAAAACTACTTTGGAGGGGGCAACCAATAGCATTTTAGGTCAAAGTAGATGGAGCAGGAAAAAGAGGAAGAACATTCAAGAATGATGCCAAGGCTGTAGCTTGGGAGCTGAAAGAATGTGCTATTTAACTAGGAATAATTTTGGTTTTAACATCCTCAGTAGAAGTGTCAATTAACTGACAAGTAGGTAAAAGGACTAGAACTCAGCAGGGCAGTAAAATTATGCATTTCTAATCTGTGAGTTTTCCCCTTTGCCTTCCTGCCTTTCCACTTACAGGTAAGGTTGGAGAAAGTTTTTTTTAATGCTGCAGCAAAGATTAAAGAGAACGAAACACAACATGCTAGAGGGCTTACAGGTCAGAGGGTAATAGAGGCCATCACAGCTAATGAAATCCATAACCAGCTAGGTCATGGTTCTTTTTTTTTGCGGTACTGGGGATTGAACCCAGGGGCATTCTACCTCCGAGCTACACCCCCAGCCCTATTTTTTATTATTTTATTTTGAAACAGGGTCTCGCTAAGTTGCGGAGGACCTCACTAAGTAGCTGAGGCTGGCTGTGAACCCGGATCCTCCAGTCTCAGCCTCCCAAGTACTGGGATTGTAAGCGTGCACCACCATGCCTGGCCTAGGTCATGGTTCTTAATCAGAGCTCATCACTATCATACTGGGGTGGGGGATATAGGGGCTTGCAAATAAATGCCAAGCCCCACCCTGAGTAATTCTTATTTGATACCTATGGGTAGCAACTGAGGGTGCATATGTTTTCTTTTTTTAACTTCCTTGGCTGGACTGACTGGAAGAGGATTATGAGAGAACTTTCTGGAGTGAAAGAAATGTTCTATCATAACTGGATTGTTGTTACGTAAGACGTATCGATTTATCAAAACTCATCAAATTGTATGGATTTGTGTGCATTTTACTATACATAAATTTTATCTCAATTTACAAAAGTTCCCTGGCTGATTCTACTGTGTAAAGAACTCCTTGAAAACACAGTAACAAAAGTATTTTATATCTAAATTGTCCTGCAAGATGTATGACTGGCTGGAAATTAGTCTCAGCTTAGGCCATACTATCAATATGTATTTTCCCTTAGAATGACTGGGGCTCTAGCCAGGCCTTGTGGTGCATGCTTGTAATTCTAATACTTGGGAGGCTAACACAGGAGGATTGCAGGTTCAAGGCCAGCCTCAACAACTTAAGGCCCTCAGCAACTTAGTGAGACCTTGTTTCAAAATAAAAAATAAAACAGGGCTGAAGGTGTAGCTCAGAGGTAGAATGCCCCTGGATTCCATCCCCAATACCACAATAAATGAATAAATAAATATTGGGGCTCTAAAGAACAGGGATCAAAGGATCAAGAATGCTAGAACCATCTACAGGAAATAGAATTATCATCTGGATACTAATAAATATGAATCTCAAACCGTGCAAGCTTTGTAATGAAATGGATAGGAAGATGTGGGTGGATGGGGAATAATGCTTGCTATAAAATACTGATGGTACAGCTACCGCCTTTGAAAGCAAAAATGACCAGAGATACTAGTTTTTTAAAGTTGACAAATAATACACTGTATATATTTATGGTGTTTCATAACACATACACATTGTAGAGTAATCAAATCAGGCTACACATATCCATCACTCAAATGTTTATCATTTATTTGTGATGGAAACCTTTAAAATCCTCTTTTAGCTATTTTGAAACTTATTAACTATAGTCAACATACTGTGCAATAGATCACCAGAATTAATCCTCCTAATTGAAATTTTGAACCCTCTGATCAGTGTCTTCCTTTCCCCCATTTACTCTATCTCAGATAACCACCATTCTACTCTGCTTCTATGCGTTCAACTTTTTTAGAATCCATATATAAGTGAGATCATATAGTATTTGTATCTCTGTACCTGTCTTATTTTTCTTAGCATCATGTTCTCCAGGTTCATCCAAAGGATGACAAATGATATATTTGTCTGCTTTTTAAAGTCTGAATAGTATTCCACTGCTATATATGATACATTTTTATTTTATTTATTTTAGTGTGTGTGTGTGTGTGTGTGTGTGTGTGTGTGTGTGTGTGTCTTGTGCTGGGGATCAAATCCAGGGGGGCTTGAGCATGGTGGGCAAGCATTTTGCCACTGAGCAACACTTCAGCCCTGTAAGACACATTTTTAAAATCTATTCGTTTGTTGATGAACTCCTTGATTGTTTCCAAAGATACTAAAATTTAGAATGCATATACTCTTTGGTAAACAATAGTGTGCCCACTTAAGAGCTATTCTCTACCTCTTTTCTTGCTAAAAAGAATCCCCATTTTCTTTAGATTTGTGAGATTGAGTCATTAATCTAAGAAATGGCTGACTGCCCTGGCCTCTAGTCTAAAGGTAAAATGTGAGCCAGTTCAAGTTAATGAGATGCAAAGGAAAGCATGCGTGGGGGGTTGTGCAAAAGATTTTTCCTCCCAGATAATAATGCAGCAGGTAAGGAAAAAGCTCTACCCGTGCCACTCTGGTTTTTTGGGCATGGTGGTGAAGATGTGATAGTGAAAGCTCCTATAGTCATCTTATAGGTGCAGGGGAAAACCAAGAATGTAACTTCTGATATTTCAAAGATTCCTAGTTTTTACATATACATCTCTGAAATCATGATGCATTTGCCATATGATCCATTTGGTGGAATCTTAAATTTAATGAAATATGGTGTAAGAAATGCCAACTGAGACAAACATGTAAACTCTGGTTCTTGATTTGAACACTTCAACTATTAAAAAATATTTTATACATAGTACAATGCCTGAAACATACACAACAAGCCCTCTATCTTGGTCTATTCTGTGTTGTAACAAAATATTTGAGGTTGGGTGCTAACGTGAGCAGGTTTACTTGACTCACAATTCTGGTGGTTGGAAAGTCTACACAGCACGGCTCTGGTGTCCGGGCAAAGGTCTCTGGCTGAATCACAACAAGGAAGAGAGGTGGAAAGGGCTACATGGAGAAAAGGCACATTGTAAGCAAGAAAGCATGAGACTGGGAGGGGGTAAGGCCTGTTTATATTATGGAATGCTCTCATGGAAACCAATCCACTACTACTTGCCCTAACACACTCTATGAGACAGCACTAAGTCTATTCATATTGGAGCCCTGATGACCTAATTAACTTCAAATAGATCCCACCTCTTAAAGGTTCCATGACCTCAACACCACCCCATTGGGAGTTTCCAGCACAGTAACCTTTAAGGGACAAACCATATCCAAACTATATCACCTTTACTATCTATCAAAGATGGTAGAAAGGAAAAAAGGAGGGGAAAGAGGGAAGAAGAAAGAAATAAGTGACCAAGGAGGGAAGAAAAAGAGATTGGAGGAGGTAGAAAGAAAAAAGGGAAAGAGGAAGGAAGAAGTGAATGTATGTTCATAGCAGCATTATTCATAAGAGACCAAGCCAGAAAGAACCCAAATGCCCCACAACTCATGAATCAATACACTAATTGTGGTATATCTGTACCATAAAATATGACTTGGAAATAATAAACACAACAACATGGATAAATCTCAAAAACCTCATGCTAAGTGAAAGAAGTCAAACACAAAAGATTATACTGTATGATTTCATTTATATGAAATTAAAAAGGAAAAACTATAGTGCCAAAAGTAAAACAAAAAATTATAGTACAAGAAAGAAAGTCAGTGAGTTGCACAGGTGAGAGGGAGAAAAAAATTTCAAAGACTAGGTCTTAGAGATGAGATCTAAATGTCAGTCTTGAGAGCTGGGCGTGGTGGCGCACGCTTGTAATCCCAGTACTTGGGAGGCTGAGACCAGAGGATCCAGGTTTGTGGCCAGCCTCAACTACTTAGTGAGGCCCTCCACAACTTAGTGAGACCCTGTTTCAAAATAAAGAATAAAAAATAGGGCTGGGGGTGTAGCTCGGAGGTAGAATTCCCCTGGATTCAATCCCCAGTACCGCACAAACACACACAAAAAAATATCAGTCTTGTCTCTGTACTTTACAAAGTTCTGACAATCATTTCTGTAGTAGAAATAATGCTGCCCAAATTCTTCGAGAACTAAGAAAAAAACCCTAATGAATTATAATTAAAAAGTGAAGGGGGGACAGGGGGACACAAGGAATGGTGTTCACAATGAATGGTATATCACTCTTTATATAAATATGCAATATGTATACATTAGTATATATGCTAAAAAGCATAAAGTGGTCACATAATTTGTAGTTCTCGCTCACTAATGGATTTCCTCCCTATACTTTTAGGTTTTATGTGATTGTTTTGAAATAGGCATGTTAAACAGGATTACTCATATAATCAAGAAAAAGTTTTCAATAAGATGAAAAGTTGGAACTTGTACTCTCCTTTCCTTAATTTCCAACAAGTTGCTGAGGCTGGTCGTGAACCTGAGATCTTCCTGTCTCAGCCTCCCAAGTACTGGGATTACAAGCGTGCACCACCATGCCCAGCAATCTCCAACAAATTTAAACACACAAAAATAGTAAACACCACACAAACTCATGGGTACATACACATACATACAATAGCAGCAACTAAACAAAGAAGATGATAAATCTTTGAAAAGTTGTGGACAAAAAAGGAAACAAAGGGCTGGGGTTATGCCTCAGTGGTAGAGTGTGTGCTTTCATGCCTGATGCCCTGGGTTCAATCCCCAGTACCAAATAAGTAAACACAGAAGGATAGATAATGCTTTCGGTAGACACTATATGTAAATCTGGAAAACATAAATTACAAAATTAAACAAGTACTCTGGGGAGAAAGACACACACACATACACACACACACACACACACACACACACACACTGCACACAATCATACTAGAAACCCACGTAACAACTGCAGGAATATAGGGTTTCCAAAGAAGAGGGAAAAATTATCAGGGTTTGTCATTTTGGTTCCACTGGGCTAGGGGAAAAGTCAAGAAGAAAAACTCAATTATCCTAACTGTAACTACATAAAACAATTTAACTCTACAAGTAAAGTCTTAGCAGAACTAAAAAGAAAAGAAAAATAATTAGGATACTGAAAAAATACACTAAAATCCCAGGGTGAAGCTTTTCTCCCTATTAATTACTCTTACCTCCATCAACTACTAATAATGGAGCCCAAACCCAAAGGAATCCTTATCATTTTTTGCCTAGGGAGATAAAAATGCCTCTGGGGAAAGAAAGGTGAGTATTTTTAAAGACTCTAAAAACCACAATAGACTTTCAATGGTGGAAATATAGCTCCAGGGTCCCACAATGAAGAGATTTCATATTCCAAAACCTGAGAGTATGCTCCCATGAGAAGCAATAATTCCCCATACTAGACAGGGAAAATTCTAGTATACAACTTTAACACAAAAGAAGACAAAGTCTAGCTCCTAAAGCAAAAGCTATGGTGTAATGGAGCTGTCCTGTAAGCAACAACAACACACACATCAAGGCCCTCAAGTAAATAGAATTTGGTAAAATCTAATATTCCAGCTCCAACTATAGTTTGTAGAAAAAAAATTAAAATGTCTCAGATAGATAGGAAAGGAGTTAAGGAGAACACTTAATACTATATCAAAACAGAGGGCTTAAAAAACATGTCCTAGGCGGGCGTGGTGCCGCACGCTTGTAATCCCAGTACTTTGGGAGGTGGAGACCGGAGGATCCAGGTTCGCGGCCAGCCTCAGCGCGCTCTCTCTCTCTTCTCTCTCTCTCTCTCCCTGTCTCTCTCTCTCTCTCTCTCTCCCTGTCTCTCTCTCTCTCTCTCTCTCTCTCTCTCTCTCTCCCTAGTGAGGCCCTC
>PVJS01042267.1:0-17589 GCA_004027185.1 Glis glis | reverse complement strand
CTGAGACAGGAGGATCGCAGGGTCGAAGCCAGCCTCAGCAATTTAGCGATTCTCTCAGCAGCCTAGCAAGACCCTGTTTCCAAATAAAAAATAAAAATAAAAATAAAAATAAAAAGGGCCAGGAGTATAGCTCAAAGGTAAAATGTCCCTGGGTTCAATCCCCACCAACACACACACACACACACACACACACACACACACACACACGTCAGAAAAAAAGTTTTTTGTGCTATGTTTGCAACGTTTATGTACATTTGTGAGTGTTGAAAGGAGAAAAGACAAGCCGGGCGTGGTGGCGCACACTTGTAATCCCAGTACTTGGGAGGCAGAGACCGGAGGATCCGGGTCTCGGCCAGCCTCAGCTACTTAGTGAGGCCCTCTGCAACTTCGTGAGACCCAGTTTCAAAATAAAGGATAAAAAATAGGGCCAGGGGTGTAGCTCGGAGGTAGAATGCCCCTGGGTTCAATCCCCAGTACCACAAAAAAAAAAAAAAGAAAGAAAGAAAGGAGAAAAGACAAAAAGGGAGGGAGAAAAAGGGACTCTGCCCAGGCTAGGGTCTATCCATCCACCTGCCCCAGGAGACGTTACTTCCCTTGGAGCCATAGCTGCTTTCTGGAGCAAGAAAGACATTGAACGTGGCTGCTGCTAATGCGAACTGCCAAGTGAAGCTGGGGCAGCAGTGATCAGCAAAGGCTGCAGGCTGTGGGCTCTTCTTAGCAGAGGCCCCAGACTGTCCGCGTAGCATATGACAGCCCCGGCCTCCTCCAGCAGGGGGCGTGCTGTCCCCTCTCCGGATCGTGGGACCCTGGAAGGCAGGCACCTGTCACTCCTGGTAACGAGCATCTGTATGACATGTCCACCCCCCACCCACAGCTCTCTGTCGGCCATGGTTGCTGCCCTGAGAGGAGCTTCAGGAGCAATCTCAGGGCTGGGTAACTTGACTAAAATCGCTAAACTACTCCAGAGGCAAGAGTTGAGAGAAAGGTGTAAAGCCTATGTTCGAGAAATACACTTTCTGGCCGGGCGTGGCGGCTCACGCCTGTAATCCCAGTACTTGGGAGGCTGCGACAGGAGGGTCCAGGACATCCTCAGCAACTTAGTGAGACCCTCAGGGGTAGATGCCCCAGGTTCAATCCCTAGTACCAAAACAACAAAAGAAAACAAGACAAAAAGAAATACACTTTCTGACCTTTTTCTGTGAGGTTTGGTGTCCAGTGAACACTAGAAGCAGTAGTGTGGCCCATAAAGAAGGCAGCTCCCAACACAAGAAAATTCTGGAATTGCACCAGCCCTCGAAGAAGGTTGATAACTATGCAAGCCAGCAAATCATTGTTGTAAAAAAAAAGAGAGAGAGAGAGAATAATATCGGAGAGAAGACATAAAGTGTGGACTTTTTTTTTTTTTGCGGTACCGGGGATTGAATCCAGGGGCGTTCTACCTCCGCGCTACGCCCCCGGCCCTATTTTTTATACTTTATTTTGAAACCGGGTCTCACAAAGTTGCGGAGGGCCTCACTAGGGAGAGAGAGAGAGAGAGAGAGAGAGAGAGAGCTGAGGCTGGCCGCGGACCTGGATCCTCCGGTCTCCGCCTCCCAAAGTACTGGGATTACAAGCGTGCGCCACCACGCCCGGCCTAAAGTGTGGACTTTTTAACAACTGTTAAAATTGGCGAGTCATCTATGATGGTGACTTCAACCTTGGCACCGGCCAGGACTGATGGGGATAATCTGCTCAACGTTCTCAGCAGGATTGTGCCCGTCAATGAGCCACTGGTGGAGGCTCGCCTGGATTCTCTCGTGGGTGCATCTTGGAGTCTCCTGAGTCTTGGAACTTCCACCACAAGGAGTTTTCTCAGAGTGCCTCTCAGAATCTTGGTAGGATCTGAGCTGGTCCTTTTGCTTTGAGATTCTTTTCCTTTGCATCTCTGATCAGGTCAGCACACATCTTCACGAGGGATTTTCCATTATGGCTACTTAGGGTGATTCTGATTCGGTGAATCTGCCACCTCTGCATCTATGGGTCTTTCTAGTATCTTTATTTTTTTGGTCTGTAGTACTGGGGATTGCACTCAAGGGTGCTCTACCACTGAGCTACACCCCCAGTTTTTTTATTTTTTTATTTGGAAATGGGGTTTCACTAAGTTGCTGAGTGCCTTGCTAAGTTCTCAAGGCTGGCCTCAAACCGGAGATCCTCCTGTCTCAGTCTCCCAAGTACTGGGATTACAGCTGTGTGTCACCACGCCCGGCTCCGGTATCTTTAAAAGCCATGGCTGCGGTATGGCTCCCTGACCTTCACGAAACCATCATGATGGTTAAAGTAGAGGTACTTCTAGGTCCTCAACATTTTGTCTCTGAGGATAGAAATACCATGCAATATGGAAAGACAGAACACAAGCTCCACAGTGACCCGTGAGGTTTGTACTCTGACCAGCAATCCTGGTTCTAAGAGATATAATTCCGGCAGGTGTTGCTGGGAGGTAGAAGTAAAAAACAAGCCCAAATAGATCATGAAGGAATGTCAGAAACAGGAGAAACCAGCCATTAGTAGAAAACAGATTCTGAGAGGCGGGTGATATGTTGAGAGAAATGGTGCTGCCTTGGACCTCATGAATCCTGCATCTGCCAAAGCGAGACCCAGCCAGGCATGGTGGCGCATGCCTGTAATTCCAGTACTTGGGAGGCAGAGACAGGAGGATCACAGGTTCAAGGACAGCCTCAGCTACTTAGTGAGACTCTCAGCAACCTAGCAAGACCCTGTTGCAAAATAAAAAATAAAAAGGGCCAGGACTGTAGCTTGGAGTTAGAATGCCCCTGGGTCCAATCTCCAGTGCCACACACACACACACAAAAAATAGGGCTGGGGGTGTAGCTCAGAAGTACAATGCCTCTGGGTTCAATCCCCAGTACCACAAAAAGAAAAAAGAAAAACTTCTTGGCATATGACTTCTCAGATGTGATATCAAAGTCAGAGACAACAAAGAAAAACTAGATTAAACTACATCAAAACTAAAGCTTTGGTGCATCAAAGCACACAATCAACAGAGTGAAGAGGTGGTCTATATAATGAGAGGAAATATTTGTGTATCATATATCTGATAAGGGGCCAATATCCAGAGTATATAAAGAACTCCTACAACTCAACAAGAAAAAGAACAACCCAACTGAAAAATAGGCAAAGGACTCAAATAGACACTTCTCCAAAGAAGATACCCAAATGGCCAACAAGCAAGTAAAAAGATAGTCAATGTCACTAAGCATCAGAGAAATACAAGTCAAATCCAAATGTGATACCGCCTCATATCCATTGCTATGGCTGCTACCAAACACATGAAATCAAGAGTTGGCAAGGGTGTGGAGAAATCGGAACACTCATGCTCTGTGGATGGGAATGTAAAAGAGTACAGCCACTTTTGGAAACAGTGCAGCAGTTTTTTTAAAAAATTAAAGATAGAAAACCAGGCATGGTGGCGCACGCTTGTAATCCCAGTACTTGGGAGGCTGAGGCTGGAGGATCCAGGTTCGCAGCCAGCCTCAGCGACTTAGTGAGGCCCTCGGCAACTTAGTGAGACCCTGTTCCAAAATAAGAATAAAAAGTAGGGCTGGGGTGTAGCTCGGAGGTAGAATGCCCCGGGTTCCATCCCCAGTACCGCAAAAAAAAAAAATAAATAAATAAATAAATAAATGAATAAAGAAAGAAAGAAAGAATTACTATATGATTCAGCAATTCTTTTTTTTTTTTTTTGCGGTACTGGGGATTGAACCCAGAGGCATTCTACCTCTGAGCTACACCCCAGCCCAATTTTTTTATTCTTCATTTTGAAACAGGGTCTCACTAAATTGTGGAGGGCCTCACCAAGTAGCTGAGGCTGGCCGCGAACCCAGATCCTCCTGTCTCAGCCTCCCAAGTACTGGGATTACAAGCGTGCACTACCATGCCCAGCATGATCCAGCAATTCTACTTCTGGGTATATACCAAAACAATTTTAAAGGGTCTTAAACAGGTATTGTATACCAATATTCATAGCGGTGTTATTCACAATAGCCAAAAGTTGGCCATAACTCAGATGTTCATCAGTAGACGAAAGAATGCAGTGGAATATTACTCAGCCTTAAAAAGGAAGGAAGATTGCCGGACGTGGTGGTGCACACTTGGGAGGCTGAGACGGGAGGATTCAGGTTCGCGGTGAGCCTCAGCTACTTATTAGTGAGACCTTCCGCAACTTAGTGAGATCCTGTTTCAAAAATAAAGAATAAAAAATAGGGCCTGGGGTGTAGCCCAGAGGTAGAATGTCCCTGGGTTCAATCCCTGGTACTGCAAAAAGAAAAAAAAAGGAAGGAAGTTCTGACACATTGCTATGACATGAAGGATCTGGAAAATGTTATAATAAGTGAAATAAGCCAGTCACACAAGGACAAATTATTGTATGATTCCACTCCTGTGAGTAGTCAAATTCATGGAGACGAGAAGTAGAACTGTGGTTGTGTGGAGGAAGAATAGGGAGTTTATAGGTTTAATGGGTGCAGAGATTCAGTTTTGCAGAGTTTTGGAGATGGACAGTGGCAATGGTATCGTAATATTAAAGTAATATTGTACAAACCTGTACATTTAAAATGGTTAAGAAAGTAAGCTTTTATGTTATGTACATTTTCCCACAAGTCAGAATTTAAATTTTTAATTTAATATTAAAAGGAAGCAACACTATGAATGACCATTTATTGATTATCATAGTGGCAAAGGTGAGTAAAATTCATAATTCTGAGCTGAGCACAGTGCCACATGCCTGTAATTCCAGTACTTGGGAGGCTGAGACAGGAGGGTCACAGGTTTGAGGCCAGCCTCGGCAACTTAGCTGAGACCCTCAGCAATTTAGAAAGACCCTGTTTCAGAAAAATATTTTTAAAGTGCTGGGGGTGTAGCTCAGAAGTGGAATGTCCCTGGGTTCAATACCCAGCACTGGAAAAAAAAAATCACAATTCTATGTGATGGAGAGCATTTAAGTCAGAAGGAACTTCATATCCTGGGCACATCTCTTTTGGAGGAGAGTAATCTGAAATAGGTATCAAATGTCCAACGTGTAGCCCACGCTTTTAATGTATGCACTGCTGTGCCATCCTCAATGGCTGGCTCTCTCTCTCTCTCTCTCTCAATCTCTCTCTCTCTCTCTCTCTCAATCTCTCTCTCTCTCTCTCTCTATGCTGGGAATTGAATCCAGGGCCTTGCGCATGCCAGGTGAGTGCTCTACCACTGAGCCACACCCCCAGGCTCCCAATGGCTCTGAATGAACTCCTGCGGCTTCAGAGATGCCGAGACACACTGCCAGCTGGGGCGGGTGCATCAGTGTGGGTCCACCCTCACCAGAGCTGCCGACTCCACTGGACTGAAATCGGAGGCGGCAGAGGGTGTGGGGGCTCCCCAGGCGGCCCAACCCACCACAACCCCCTTGCCCGTTGCAGAGATTGGTGTGGGCATCACCGGCTTCGGCATCTTCTTTGTCCTCTTTGGAGTCCTCCTGTACTTTGATTCGGTGCTGCTGGCTTTTGGAAACGTGAGTCCCCCAGCCCCGTGTCCCTTTCCTGCCCCAATTTCCTGAGCTCTCTACCACCAGGAGGGTCAGCCCCAACTTGATCCATGTCACACCCACCCGGGGTCAGACATCATCAAGGTCTGAGGAGGGTCCAGGGGATGGACGTCAGGGCTGGCCGGCGTGGCGAAGCTGAGGACCTGGATTCTTATGGTACGGTCTGGGTGAGGTCATCAGTTCCATGATGAGTGAGTCCCTGTCCCTGCCATCTGAGTCCCAGCATCTAGGAATAGGGATTACGCGTGCACCTGCATGGCTAGGGAGCACCGCAGTGGTAAAATCACAACAAGATAAACACATTTTGACTGGGCGTGATGGCACACACCTGTACTTTGGAGGCTGAGACAGGAGGATCGCAGGTTAGAGGCCAGTCTCAGCAACGTAGTGAGACCCTTAGCAATTTAGTGAGACCCTTAGCAATTTAGCAAGACCTTGCTTCAAAATAAAAAATAAAATAGGGCTGGAGGTTTGGCTCAGAGGTAGAATGCCCCTGGGTTCAATCCCCAGTACTATAAAAAAGAGAGAAACACATTTATTATGAAACGGGCTTGGAGGCAAGAGTTGGATGAAAGGGCTTTGGAAAGGAAATGGGCTTGGAGGTGCATAAAGCACTTGCAGGTGGTTGAAATAGCAGGGAAAGGTATGGAGGCGGGGAGGGAAAACACAGAACATTCTAGAAGAAAGCCAGACACTTGAATTTGACGGGGGGCCTGGACACTCATTGGGACTATTTAGATGGCAACAGGGTCATATAGCGGAGGGCTTGGCGTATAATTCTGTAGGCAGTGGAGCCCCTGCGGTCCCACGTGACGTTGGGAATGGCTCCCTAACCTGTTCAGGACTCGGTCTTCAGCTTTGTAAGATAGAGAGGACCCCATTCTCCAGCGCCTCTTCCCTGGGAGGCACGATGAGAAATGCAGTCACATGAGAAAGAGCTTGGAATCCGAGGAACGGGGAGGGAGAGCAGAGACCAGCACCGTCCTCCCGGTCCACCCCCTGCCTCCGGGCGACTCTGTTCCTGGCCAGCTGGAATTACTCCAGGCTCTGGGATTTGGCCACGCTGCTGGACGCCCCTCCTATAGTCCTGAAGAGTTAGCAGGTCCCACCCTGCCCAGGTGGCTCCCGGTCCTGTGTCTGTCCTCACGCTCCTCCGTGTTCCCGCCCGCAGCTGCTGTTCCTGACCGGCCTCTCCCTCATCATCGGCCTGAGGAGGACATTCTTCTTCTTCTTCCAGCGGCACAAGCTCAAGGGGACCAGCTTCTTCCTGGGGGGCGTGGTCATCGTGCTCCTGCGCTGGCCCCTCCTGGGCATGTGCCTGGAGACCTATGGCTTCTTTAGCCTCTTCAAGTGAGTGCAGAGTCCCATGACCCTCGGGAAACTGAGGCCCAGGGAGAGTGGCTGTTGGAACTCAGATGTCAGGACACACAGGGCTCCCTTCTCTGGCCAGGCCGGCTGCCTCCAGCCCCTCCCACTCAGGCCCTGCCAGGCATTTGATAGGAGTGGGACACCAGGCACGAAGGTGGCTCTGTGCAGGGGAAGGCCGAGGCACGAGGCAACGTGAGCTTGACCTCCAACCACCATCCGTGCCCAGGGTCAGCGAACCCGGAGCAGGTGCTCCTCCCCGGAGGAGGAGAAGGCATCAGGCTTGAAGAATAATAGTAATGAGTATAACTATCATAAAAACACATTTCCCAACTATAGCTTTGTGCGAGGCCCTATGACGTAGTTATTAATATTTTTGTGTATGTGTGTGGTACTGGGGATTGAACCCAAGGGTGTTCTACCTGCAAGCTACACCCCCCAGTCCTATTTTATTGTTTATTTTGAAACAGGGTCCCATTAAGTTGCGGAAGGCCTTGTGTTGCTGAGGCTGGCTGCAAACCTGCGATCCTCCTGTCTCAGCCTCCTAAGCTGGGATTACAAGCATGTGCCACCACGCCCAGCTTACTCATATTTTTAACCCCATTTTTATAGCTGGAAAGAGATTCAGAGAAGTAAAGGAGTTTGCCCAAGTGCATACAGTAAGTGCCAGTAAGTGGCAGAGCCAAGATCTGAAAACAATAAGTTTGTCCCCAGAGCCTTCATTCGGAATTGCTCACTCTGCTCCTTCAAAAAAGAGGGGTGAAGACCCACCTGCCCCCGTGCCCAGGGTCCTGCTGACCCGGGAGCCAGAGTTTGAGCGTTTTTAGTGAGCGGCTCCCTCCTCCCCTCCTGGGCCGTCACCAACCCCTCTCTCCCTGCTCTGCTCCTAGGACCTTTTTCCCTGTGGCCTTCGGCTTCCTGGGCAATGCCTTCAACGTCCCCTTCCTGAGCACAGTAAGTAGGTGTGCACGGAGCTTGGCAGTGGTGCCTGGGAACAGGGGAGCACAGGAGTCGGTAAAACCGCTGCCAGGTGCCACAGACCGTCCCCTGTCACCCTCAGACCCTGCCCAGGCTCTCCAGCCTTCAGTACTCTTCTCCCTGCTTCCTTTCCGTGTGACAAGCGTGAAGGAGGAGAGGGGCGGGCAGTGACTAAGGTGTGGGTGTGCAGGAAGACAGCTGTTAACAGCTCCCTATTAGAGCCAAAGAAACAGGGACTCAGAGACTCCAGATGACCCAACCAGAAAGTGCCTGGCATTTCTGGGGAGCTGGCTAAGTCTGGGCCCCAGATGTGAAGAGCATGCGTGACAGTGGTGACGGTAGACGTAGGTGGCAGATCCTGTCCTGGTCCCCAGCCCCGCACCCCACCCCGTCTCTGAAGCACCTGATAGCATGAGTTCCCTGAGATGCACAGGGAGGACCGCAGCCGGCCCCTTGGCGTGCCCGCCAGCTGGGCGCATCCCCCGCGCCCCTCTCGACTGCTCTCAAGGCCGCTCTGTAATAGCCTGCGCACTGAGTCTGCTCCCCTCTTTGTCTGGAGTAATGATCCTCATCTCCCACAGCTGTTCCGGCGGCTTCAAGGCACCAGTTCCATGGTCTGAACCGCAGAGATGCGCTCCTTGAACTTGGATCATTGGCTGAGGGGGCCGGAAGGGAAATGGGGGCCACCTCCGCAGGCCCCCCACCCAGCACTGACTCACTTCCCGTTCTACGCCAGCCTCCCCAAGTCCAGAAGGATGGAGCTGAGTGACTGAGCTTAAACCCCAAGTCCACTGAGAGGCCACCAGGACCCTTGAAAGCAGAGGTCCCGGCCCCATGGAGATCGGGGCTGGCATCACAGCCTCACCCTGTATTTATGGGGGGAAAGGTGAAGATTAAATCTCCCAGCTGTGAGCATGTCTGAGATGCAAAGTCAGTGTCTGCAGGGCAGTAAGACCTTCCGGGCCTCAGGGGCCTGAAGGTGGTGCACAGCACTCCCTGGCCTCTGAGCGTCAGGCCTGCTCTACCCGCTACAATTTTCACCCTGGTGTTTAATGGTCCTAATGAGTGACATAGTATGTTTGTAAGTCCCTGCCAGCAGAAGCATTAGACAAGTGATGGATAATAGTCCTCCATGCTGTCAGAAAGTGCTTCTCAGCCATGTGGCATGGTTCTGTCACCCACCAGCCAGAGCAGACAGTCCCAGCCCTGGGAGCCCCTCGTCCAAGGGTGAAGAGGGTTCTTGCAGGCTCAGAAAGAGACAAGAGCTGGTCATGGTGGCCCACGCCTGTAATCCCAGTACTTGGGAGGCTGAGACAGGAGGATCACAGGTTCGAGGACAGCCTCAGCAACATAGCAAGACTCTCAGCAACCTAGCAAGACCCTATTTCAAAACAAAAAAGTAAAAAGGGCTAGGGGTGGGGTGTAGCTCAGAGGTAGAATACTCCTAGGTTCAATCCCCAGTAAAATACACACACACACACACACACACACACACACACACACACACACCAGAGAGAGAGAGAGAGAGAGAGAGAGAGAGAGAGAATCACTTAGAGGCTATCTTCTTTTTTTTTTTGTGTGGTACTGGGGATTGAACCTAGGGATATTCTACCTCCAGGCTACACACCCAGCCCTATTTTTTATTCTTTATTTTGAAACCAGGTCTCACTAAGTTGCGGAGGGCCTCACTAAGTAGCTGAGGCTGGCCACGAACCCGGATCCTCTGGTCTCAGCCTCCCAAGTACTGGGATTACAGGTGTGCACCACCATGCCCAGCTAGAAGCTGTCTTCTGAGGGCCCCTGTGTGAACCTAGCACCCACCTGGAGTGGGTGTCAGGGTATGAGGTAGGAGGGCTGTCCCTGCCCTCACAAGCAATTGTCATGGGGTCTCTCTGGGTGTGCTACCACCTGAAGTCCCTTCTCTACACCCCTGGCATTTCCCAGGCACCGCCATCTTCTAGAGCTGCCATTTGACTCTCCTTTCTTGTAGCAGCCGCTTACATAACTGTCTCACCCACCTGACCGTGTCATATATTCATCTCAAAAGGCTGGGCTGAGCAAGTGCTCAGTAATTGAAGGAAGGAAGGAGGAAGAATGCAGAAGAGAAAAGCGCCTCCTCCCCGCCGCCTTCAGGTCAGGCTGGAGCCCACCTGGCTTTCCCTCAGAGTGTGCGGTGGCAGTAGGTGGGCGGCGAGGAGCCCCTGGGTCACACTGTGCCCGTCCCCTCTCCTCCCTACACTGTTCACTTCAGACAGGGTGTGTCTGGGGCTTGTTGAGAGGCAACTAGACATTTCACACATACACACGCGCGCTCCTCAAACAGTGCTCTCCTTATTGTTTGGGGCAGAATGAGCCCCCAGCTGAGTGGGTCAGGGTGGGAAGGACAGTAAGAATTAGACCTCCAGCCTTGGAGAGCCCCTGGAGGGGGAGAGGCCGACTCTAGGCGTGACAGCCACGAGGCCACAGCTGGCGGGTGCTGAGCCCTCTGAGGAGGGTCTGAGGAGGAGGGAGAGGGAGGCAGAGGTGGGCTTGTGTCTGGAGACGTCACCAGGCTTTATAAAAGGGGATGTGACCAGGGAGCTGGAGAGAGCGAGCCCAGGAGCCTGGCTCCCCTCCCTCCGGGTGCTCACCTACCCAGGCAGCCTCCTCTCCTCAGAGACCCTGCAGCTCCCCGACCAGCACTGAGCCAAGGTAGGTGCGCTGCACAGCCTCGTCTGTGAGGGGTCTCCCCAACCCAGGGAGCTCTGGAGGGGAGCAGGGGGTTATGCATCCAGGTAGGCAAAGGGGGATATGATCCTCCCCGACTGCCCGGTTGGTCAGCTTGTTCTGGGGGCCTGGGTGAATGCACTGACTTGCATCTAGCTCGTGAGGCCAGGACCCCGGGGATGCCAAGGGCTCTCTTGCTGCAGACGGAAGAAACTCCACGGCTGGGATTTGAGGCCACATAAGTTTTTGGAGGAAGCTGGGAACCCCTCAGGATTCATGGGCTCAATGGAGTTCCCCCAAATATAAACCTGACCACATACACACCAGGGACCACCCCGGGAAGGAAGCCATCCCACTTCAAAAGCTTTCCGGCCATGCCTGGACATTCTCCATTCTTCACCAGATACAAAAGTCCCGGGGAGTGGGGACCACAAAACTGTCCACAGTGGGTCAGCCCTTAGGAGCTGAGGCTTCTCTCTAACAGTTCAATCCCACCACATGTGTTAAGTGCCCTATGGACTAGGAGTGAGCCAAGAGTAGGGGAATCTGTGTGTATGCTATGTGGTATGTGTATGTGTGTGGTGTGTGTGTATATGTGGATGTGTTGTGTGTGTGTGTGTGGTGCATGTATAGATGGCATGTATGTGGTGTGTATGGTATGTGTATGTGTGGTATGACATTGTGTGCATGATGCATATATTGGGGTGTGTGCAGTATGTGTGATGTATGTGCATGGTACATATGTATATATGTGTGTAGCATGTGCTACATATGTGGTGTATGTGTTATATGTGTGTGTGGTGTGTTGTATGGGTGTATAGCATGTGAGGTGTGTGTATTGTATGTGTGGTATGTGCTGTGCACGTGTGTGTACATGTGTTAGGGCAGGCGGAGCTCCTCTGTGGTACACATGGTAAGTGTTATCCACAAAGGGTGAGGCACTACAGTGGGAGGAGGCAGAAAGCAGGACCCCACCCTCCCGCACAGCCTGCCCATCCCCCTCCTCACTCACCACGCTGCACAGAGAAGCCAGAATGTTCCACCTGCAATGCGCACTGACCCACATTCCTGTCTGGCTCAGAGCCCTCCAGAAGGAAGCCCTGCATGGCTCCCCATGGGAAGCTCTACCCTGGGGAGGGCCCAGAGTTCCCACCACACCCAGTCCCTGCCTGCCACCCTAGTGCCATCTGCACGTCTCCATCTGGTCTACGATGCCGCTGATCACCGGAACCCGCCTGGCCCCTCGGGTTGGGCTCCCCAGCTCCTGTAGCCCCTGGGTGCTCACGTGTGTCCAGCGTGTCATTTACCATGTTATTGCAAAGTGATCTGCTTAGGAGCCAGTTTCTCATGCTGGGCTTGAGATCTCGGGCGGGCGGCAACCTGTGTCCGCACACCTGTGCACCCCACACTCAGTCGGTCTCACTCTTCCGTTGTTCTCTCTGGTGGGTTAATCCCGTCTCTACTCCATGCTCCACCGCAGGCAGGACGCAGGTGCAGAACGCTGCAGTCTGGACGTGAAGGTGTCACAAAATCAAAGTCTGCAAGGACAGCTGAGTGGGCAGCTGCTGGCCGGTGGGATCCGGTGACTGACCCCTGAGGCCTAGAGAAAGAAAGGGGCGACTTGCTCGTGTCTCATGGAACAAGGGCGGAGCTGGGGTCAGCTTCAAGTAGTGACCCCATATCAGGGTTCTTATCCTATATACCAGGCCTGAGTCCTGCACTGGGGGAAGGACCAGGGAAGGGGCAATATTAGAGGATGCATGGGCTGAGCAACCTTTGAGAGTCAATGGCTGCAACTAAAACTCCCCCCACCACCTCTTGCCCATCGGCAGTGGCTCTAGGCTTTAGGTCTGGCTAGGATACCCCTTTTTGCTCAGCCTGCAGTCCTCTCTGTCCCCTAACCCGAAGTTTGTCTTTAATCATGTTGGTTGGATAATCTCAAAAAGCCTGATGACTTTTTCTTTCTTTTTTTTTTTTTGCGGTACTGGGGATTGAACCCAGGGGCATTCTACCTCCGAGCTACACCCCCAGCCCTATTTTTTATTCTTTATTTTGGAACAGGGTCTCACTAAGTTGCAGAGGGCCTCACTAAGTAGCTGAGGCTGGCCGCAAATCAGGTTCCTCCTGTCTCAGCCTCCCAAATACTGGGATTACAAGCGTGAGCCACCACCCCCTGCTCTGACTTTTTCAAAGAGCAATTGGACCTGGAAGCTGGAGCAGCGGGGCGGGGGCTGCAGGGAGAGCACGAGAGGGGAAGGGGGAAGCAGGCAGATGAGGCTCGGGGCTCAGGCTCCCATCTGAGCAGTTGAAATGATGAGGCCCATTCAATTCCTATCTTTGGGCCCATAGCGACTAGACTGTGGAGACAATTGACCTGATAAACCAGGAAACGTTTTTTTCCATCCCTGACAGGCAATGAGACAATTTAATGACGGTCTTCAAGTCCGCAAAGGGCTCTGCAAGAGAGCAAGATGATTGCCTCTTTCCTCTTTTTTTTTTTTCTAGAAAAGATTAAGAATTAGGTTTCTATTATAGTAGGAGGAAACAAAGCCAGATTCGGGAAGGTGCATACTAGGGGAGAGGGGAGCACAGAAAGTGGTGGATTTGTGCAGAGCCCAGCGTGAGAGGAAGGAGAGTCTGCATCCTGACTCCAGAGAGGGAGGCTCCGGCTCAAGTCCTCAGTGCCCTGACGTCTTCGCCCTGCTTCCTTCTGCCCCCTCACTTCCACACTGCACCCCCCTTTCTCTAGCTTCCCTCCCAAGCAAATCTGAGATTCAGAATCCTGGCCATTCACTTCCACCAAATTGGATCCTTCCTTCCTAACCGTACTGGCCTCACCTCCTCCAGGAAGCCCTCCCTACAGTTCTCACCTAGCATGGATTCAGTGTTGACTACACTGTGCGAGTGGTCTCAATCCCATTTCCCTGTTGTGTTTTTCAGGCTCACTCCTCCACAGGAGCCCCCAAGGGCTCTCCCCCACCTCTCCACTTCACCCAGATTTGGTGGCTGACGCAGTCCTTGTTCTCTCTGTCTCAGCTTCAGGGTACTTCCAGGACCTGCCTCTTCTCGCCAGGATGAACTCACTGATTTCTTGGCAGCTACTGCTTTTCCTCTGTGCCACCTCCTTTGAGGAGCCATTGGCAAAGGTGGCACCTGCGGACAATCCTAGACCCATAGGTACGCGCTGCCGGGGAAGAGAGTCGGGAGCAAGTGTATTGTTACAAAGTGAGATCTTTTCAGGATACTTTTCTGAGCTACTTTTCAGGTTGTAGCTAGTCTACTGATAGTTGTTTAATGCTGTGTTTGATGGACACTTAAGACAGGCACGTGTGCCTCTCATGGAGAGGAGGATGGCTTCCCACGGCTATGGCATCAGCAGGCTTGTTAGCCACCAAGCTCCTTCAGGATTTTCTCCCAGTGTTCTTTGCTCTACACCACCCACTTCTCTGCGCAGATGTTCAAAAGAAACTTAATATGCAAGTTTCTTCTATCAGTGACCTCAGATCCTTTATAGGGGATTTGAAAAAAAAAAAAGAACCTACACACAAAGACAGATCCTTAATACCTGTCAGTCTTATGAGTTCACTGAGGAACTGGGGAAACTGAGGCCCAAGAAGGTAAAGAGACATCCTAAAGTCACGCAGCCAAATACTGCAGAAACCCAGCAGAGCCGCCAAGAGTGTGCCTGCTGAGCAGGGAGCTACGCAGGGCTAGAGTCCAAGTCAGGAGCACGGCCGACGCGGCTTAGCTGCTAATTTACTAGGCAAACTAGAACCCATCGCTTAGTTTTTCTGGAGTTCAGTTCCTAGCTATGGAACTCAGGGCATACTCTGCATTTTTTTGGGGGGGTACTGGGGACTGAACCCAGAGGCATTCTACCTCCAAGCTATGCCCCAGCCCGATTTTATTTCTTATTTGGAAATGGTCTCACTAGGTTGCTGAGTCTCTCCTAAGTTGCCAAGGCTGGCTTTGAACCTGTGATCCCCCTGTCTCAGCCTCCCAAGGACTGGGATTACAAGTATGCGCCACCTCGCCCGGCTTACTCTGTACATATGATAGCATGTACAAGCCTGTAAGCCACACCAAAGCAAAGAGAACACCGCCCCAGGTGGCCTTTGCCAGAAGTGTCTTTTTTCCTGGGCGAGGGAGGCTGCTCCGGAGAATAACCCCACCACTGCCCAGGGACACTGGCCTCTTCTGGCAAAAGGATTTAGGGGAGCCCCACACAGTAGCCTGAGCAGTGGTCCCCCTGCTGGCTTAGTGGGTGTAACTGGGATCCTCCCTGCATCTCCGCCCAGCCCTGGGCAAGGCGGGAGGAGCCTCCTCGACAGTTGTTATGAACTCTGGACCATGTCCACACTCCTTCAAAGTGTGCCAGGGCATTGAGGAGCCAGGCTCAAAGCCAAGCCCAGGCCCCAGCCCTCCCACTCACACACCAGGCCTCATTTCCACTAATCCCCTGCCACAATTGGCTGGGCGTATCGTCTACACAGAGCTAGTTGCCCTATTTTACTGCCAAAAAGTGCAGTGAACTTAATGAGCCTTGCGTGTGAAGTGCCTTCCAAACGAGCCTTGTTAACCCTCGGCGTGGAGGGGAGATGACACCCAGGGCGGGGAGCAGCCAGGAAAGGTGACCTAGATCATCTCTGGCATTTGAGCCCTCATGCAGCAGCCTATTAGGGGGTGACAATTATTGTTATCAGAGACCAGGTTGAATAACAGGTATGTGGAGGCGCATGGCCTTGGCTCTTTCTTGATTTCTATTACAAGTGTTTCATTGACTTTAATATATTTAACATTTATTGAGGCCCTACTATGTAGGAGGCACTATTTCAAGCATTCTGAGAGAGATGAACACGACTCCCACCCACCCCAAGGACTCCTCAGTTTAACGGGGAGCCAGAAGTGGAGGCTCAGAAGTGGAGTCCAGAAGAGGGGTACAGCGGAGTACCCCCCAGTGCTTTGATTTTTTCTTTCTTTTTTTCTATTTGTTTATTTAGTTATTGTGGCCCTGGGGATTGAACCCAGGGGCATTCTACCTCTGAGCTGCACCCCCATCCCTTTTTTATTTTTTGTCTTGAAACAGGGTCTTGCTAGGTTGTTGAGAGTCTTGCTAAGTTTCTGGGGCTGGCCTCCAACCTGCGATCCTCCTTTCTCAGCCTCCCAAATACTGGGATTAAAGGCATGCACCATCACACCAGGCAACACTTTGGTTTTCTTGTTTTCTAAATTCTACCGTTTGCTTCCTGAAAGTAGGTAAATTAATGTAAAGGTTATTTAAGATAATTCTGGCAAACGTTCGGAATCAAAGCTATGTTGAAGAACAGAGGGGCAAATGGCCTGACCACCCTCGCTAAGATGGTCGAGCCTGTTCTGCCCGTACTTAGCGCTAAGCTTCCAGGGTCAGAGGACCAAGGAAGGGCAAGCGCCGGGTGGAGATCGGAGTGGGTGCTCCAAGGCCATCTTTCCCGGCCCCGGGCCTCAACTGCCTGTCCTCTGTGTCCTAGGCCAGCGGCTCGGAGCTCTGGCTCTCCCGGACCCCTGGGAGCAGAGCCCGCGGTGCACGGAGAGGAAGGCCGCCGCTGCCGGGCCCAGCCCTCGCGGGGCCTCGCTGTGCCCCGCGGCCGAGAGCTCTACCGGGGCCCAGCGGCCCGGGCTGTGCGCCCCGCGCAGCCGCCTGATCCCCGCGCCCCGGGGCGCCGTGCTCGTGCAGCGGGAGAAGGACCTGTCCGCCTACAACTGGAACTCCTTCGGCCTGCGCTACGGCAAGCGGCAGACGGTGCCTGGAAGCCGCGCGGGAGGCGCTGCGCGGGGCTGAGCGCAGGTGCCCCGGTGAACTTCAAGCCCCGACCGGGCCGGAGCATGGGGGACTGGGACCGGGACGCGGGCCAAGGGAGGGGGCTCGAGCTCGGGCTTGAGGCAATAAAAGCAATGATGCCAATTCACCATTTGTGGCTGGTTTTTGCAAGCAGCGCTGATAAGGTTGTGCAGTCTCTCCTCCATTGGCTTGCTTTTCCTTTTCCTTCCTTCCTTCCTTCCTTCCTTCCTTCCTTCCTCCCTCCCTCCCTCCCTCCCTCCCTCCCTCCATCTCTCTCTCTCTGTCTCTGTCTCTCATTCTTTCTTTCTCTTTTTGTGGTGCTGGGAATTCAACCCAGAAGCATGCTACCTCTGAGCTACACCCCAGCCCTATTTTATTTTTTATTTAGAAACAGGGTCTCGCCAAGTTGCTGAGAGCCTAAGTTGCTGAAGCTGGTTTCAAACCTGCAATCCTCCTGTCTCAGCCTTCCAAGTACTGGGATTACAGGCATGCACTACCATGCCCGGCTGTGTGCATGCGTGTGTATGTGTTACTGAGGATTGAACCAGAGGCATTCTACCTTCAAGCTACACTCCCCAGTCCTATTTATTTATTTATTTATTTATTTATTTTTGTGGTACTGAGGATTGAGCCCAGGGGCATTCTACCTTCTAGCTACAACCCCAGTCCAATTTTATTTCTTATTTGGAAACAGGGTCTCGCTAGGTTGATGAGAGTCTCACTACTTGCTGAGGCTGTTCTCAAACCTGTGATCCTCCTGTTTCAGCCTTCCAAGTACTGGGATTACAGACATGCACCAACACGCCAGGCTTTGCTGGTTTTGAGATGTCTCTGGCCAGGTACAGTGGCACATACCTGTAATCTCAGTACTTGGGAGGCTGAGACAGGAGAATCATAGGTTCAAAACCAGCCTCAGCAATTTAGATCCTCAGCAGCTGTAAGACTCTGTTTCAAAATTAAAAAATGGGGCCAGGCGTGGTGGCACACGCTTGTAATCCCAGTACTTTGGGAGGCGGAGACCAGAGGATCCGGGTTCACGGCCAGCCTCAGCTCACTCTCTCTCTCTCTCCCTGTCTTTCTCTCTCTCTCTCTCTCTCTCTCTCTCTCTCTCTCTACTTAGTGAGGCCCTCCGCACCTTCGTGAC